>NDXB01006285.1:56814-90330 GCA_002631895.1 Agapornis roseicollis | reverse complement strand
GGGGGGTGTTGGTTGGTGTGTGTTTGGGTTCTTTTGAAACACAGATAATATACTAACTTAAAATAAATCTTGTAACCAAAGGTTGACCAAACTTGCCTTGTTGACCAAAGGCAAGCAATAGGGTAAGACAAAAAATTAACAAGTTTCAGCCACTGACAGGCTTTCTTTCATCTAACCATGAAAAGATATTCTCCATAAATTTCATGGGTTTCTTTGTTACACCTGGATTTTTCTATTTTGAAAACATTTAACAGCCAGAATGATTTATGTCAGACCAGGCATGACAGACTAATGGCAAGCAGGCAAGTGTGCAAATAACATTTATCAACATTTAAAGAAAATATTTCTCTGTAAGATCAACATTTGAATCAATGATTGCATATTATCACCCCTTTACAATAGCCCTAAGACAAACACACTACATGTGTTGTTTGATATAAAAGATAACCTAAAATAAATATGGGTTATGGACAGTGCATGAATCATTTTTCTCCCTGTGAACCACAGCTTTCCAATTGTACTCCCTGTCTCTAAAAAGCCTAAAAACAGCTATCTGGAAAATTATGTGGTGTCCTAGAAGTTCCACTGTGAACTTCCATGTTCCTACATTCACAACCTGTGTTATGAAAACAAAACAAAAAACACAGACCCTATAAAGAGTAACTACATGCAGATTTTTTTCATGATGTAACTACTTCAAGAATAAAATAGGCAACTATTTTGTACACACATATTATCACAGCTATCTTTCTCTGAAATTACAGGAACAAGGACTCTCAAGCAAAAAGCCCAACAAATCCAGTGCCAGAAATAGCTTTAAAATTACTGATCTATTTTCAGAAAGTACTGCCTTATTCAGCTTCTAGACAACAATGATCTGCCTATTGCCTCCCAGCACACACCCTTGTCTAGTTTACAGAAAATGGGACATTTGTGGAGGTTTTGAAATTAGTAAGAGCCTCACTGCAGCCTGGCAGTCTGGTGCTTTCTAACAGTTTAACTGGTATACACTACTAAACAGTTTTTGAATTCTAATATAGCTGGGTATGGACATAATAGCAATACCAGTAAATACCAGTGAAACAAAATTGAACATACTGTTTCCATATGACCAATTCATTCACAGGGCTGATTTTTACAGTGTTCTATTTGTCTAAGCCTTAGTCTCCCTTGTGAAACAGCTGGCTTCTACTCTTCCGCATCCACACACACTGTAGAAGAACGGGAATGTCATAATCAAAACAAAGGAATTTTACTATACTAGTAAGCTCAGTATTGCTTACTAAGAACGATTTGGAAAGGAAGGCTGACATTATCAGCTATGGCTTTACCAGCCATGACAGCCCCTATTCTATTGGGTAGTAATGGCAGCTACCTAAGAAGAAGGTTGGTATGGTCAGAGCATTTGCCTGTGAAGACCAAGGCAAGGAAAGAAGTCATTAAAAACCTCAGCCTTCTCCAAATCCTGCATAGCCAGTTCTCCCAATAGGTTCCAGATAGGGCCCACATTGTCCTTAGTCTGTCTTTTATTTGCAATGTAATTACAGAATCCTTTCTTGTTATCTTTCACATCCTTAGCCAAGTTTAATTCTAACTGGGCTTTCCTAACCTTGTCCCTAGCTTCCCAGACAACATCCCTGTATTCTTCCCAGGCTCCTGTCCTTGCTTCCACCTTTTATAAGCCTCTTTTTTCCTTCGCAGTTTCCTCCACAGCTCCTTTTCCATGGAGGTCTCCTGACCCTCCTACTGCACTTCCTTCTAGTTGGGATGCAGCACTCCTGAGCTGGTAGCAGGTGATCCTTGAATATCATCCAACAGTCTTGTGCCCCCTTACCCTCTAGGGCTATATCCCATGGAACCTTACTAAGCAGGTTCCTGAAGAGGCCAAAGTCTCCTCTCTAAATTTTTATAGGTAAATCTATGGCATCCTTATAAGTAAAGCATTAACCTGTCCAATAATGACTGGTGATGTGCACATTGTTCTGGGTGGGCAAATATATCCTCATGATCAGCCATTTTCATAAGCAGAGCTAGGCATCTTGTAGGCAAAGGTACAGCACATCTTGGCTCCTGACCAGCTGCCTTGCAAATCTAATGATGCTCTTACTCAATATGCATTTTCAGTCTTTCCCAAAGGCCTATGTCACATCAGGAGGCACTGCTGACTCTCTAGCTGGGTCACAAAGAAGTTATTTTACTCTAGAACTATTTAGCACCTTATTCTGCAACTCTTTGCATTTCTGCAACTTCCATCTCCCATGGAGTCCAGTTAATACTACTGGAATCTTGGCCCCTTCATAGCTGCACCTGGGTTTCTTTCTGCTTTCCAGAGTTCATTTTTAAGTTGATTCTCTCTTCCTGCAGACCCACGGCTTTGTGTCATATACTGTCTACAACAGCCACACCAACTTGCTTCACCTCAAGCCATTTTTAAGTTGAATGGGACTTGCAAACAGTGTAATATTAGCCTTAAATAGATCTGTTCAGCATGCACAGAAGGAGGCCATGCACTTTAAGTTAAATTAAACACTGCCTCAATCTACACCATAATCAAGAATAGAACAAGCAACCACTGGGGTTTTCTAGAGTAGGAAGGTCTTAAAGATCCGGGCGAGCCCAAGCCACTCCATCTTTTTTAATCAAAATGATTATTAGTAGTTCATAAGGTTTCTTGATACTTTGATTCTTCTATCTAATTTTCATGATGTCAACAGTATTATATTAATAATCAAATTTCTGTTAGAATCATTCAATCCCACTCATCTTCATAGGATTTCATAGATACAATATGTAGGTCTACAATAACTGAACTTCACTAGTTGAATATGTACAAATCTAAAATGTAGCTAGAGTGGGAAGATTTGTAAACAGTAATTCATAGAACTAAGCCATAAAGCAACTTGTTTCATGAGTAGTGAAAGTAATGAACATGATAAATATGCACTTTTTTAATTTCTTACCATCATAATAATTATCATCCTTTCTTTCCTCTGATTCCTCAAAAAAGACAACATCTGCTGTAGCTAAACTGGAATTCTTAGCACATGGGTGGAACAACCAAAACAGAAAGTATTAAGGACAAAGTTCAACCTGTATCTTCACAGAGGAGACAATTCTTATGGTTCATTCCTTTGACACAGATTTTCATGAAAACTGTAGGAAATATTTATTTGGGGGATTTTCTATTTCTTTGCCAGATCTGGATGCAATCTTCTGTGAAAAAGGATTTTCTTACAAAACTTTAAAAGACTGTTTCACTAAGGTTTAACATAAATATCCTAAGATCTGTGCTGGCATTGGAAGTTAAGCAAAAGTTGGTCAAGCCAAGGTATATGAAGATTGCATAATTCAGAGAGATGACTAATAAAGCAAACCTGCACTTCTCACTAACATGCAAGAAATACATTATTCTTTCATTTTTAGAAAATTACCAAAATACATTATTAATGAAAACATTATGCTTCCAAGGCTTCTGGGAGGTACCATGTATTTAAAAAAAACTATAATGGAAGCTGGGACCAACAGAGAAAATTGCATCTGGTGATGACAGACTGAATGGTTTGCTGAGATTCAAATTACTGAAAAAAAATCACTTCCTGCACCTGCTAAACCAACTATTTTTGCAGAGTTGTCTTATCCTGTGAGATAAAGGGTACCTTGCTATGAACACAAAAATCAACAGAAACTTCTAGTGACGTTTTGAGTACCACTGAAAATAAAGCCCCTGATTATTCTGGAGGAACTCTAATACATGTTATTTGTTTGACTGCTAATTAATCAAGTTCATTACCTACAACTCCGAGGACCAAACGTTGAATAAAATTATGCACTGTCCTGGTCAGTTACCTAGTCAGTTACCATGGCATAATTCATAATTATTACATTATAAATATAACAATGAAGACCAGAAAGACCAAAAGATAGTAGGCAAACATTATTATCCCAGACCATATCCAAATGCCTGAAGCCAGCTAAGACAACTCAAATAGGAAGTTCTGATCAGTGATATTTCCATTGCAAAAATGCTATTTGTATTAGCCATCTAAATAGAATTCCAACAAACAAAATACATTAAAGCAGATATAAATGACTAATAGCAAACATCAACTTCACCTCAGGCTGGAAACTGAGCACTAAAATGAAGTTTATAATCCCATGAGCCCATTCAGTTATAAACTGCAGGTGGCAAATCAAGTGACTATGAGCTACAGTCCCCATGTGTGAAAAATCAATACCTGAGAAGGTTTTCTCTGCATCCTTTGGCAGCAATTTAACAGGGCAAAAAAGATGCATGTTTTAGTGTTAAAATGGAAGGATGAAGGGCTGTAACAGAATGATGACCCTTAGACCAAAACCAGGCTCTTCACAGCAGTCTAATCAGAAAAGCTTGACATGCTTTGTATATAGATGAGGATAAAGAAACCCAAGACAAATGTAGGATGAACCTCGGAAGAAAATAACTGTAAACTTACATTAGCGACCTATTTTCTGAAGCCAGCTTATCTTATATTGGATTTTTGTCCCGCTAACGATATCAGAATTCTTCAGGACTAAGAAAGCTTCCTCACAAGGAGCACTTGTTATCGGTCAGTGCTGCACAGAACTGCATGTTCTGTGTACAGGTTCCCATGCCCAGTACTAGACAGACAATGCAGTGCGTGTTAACCTAAGATGCTGTCATGAAGGGTACAGATAAACTGATTCAATCTTAGCAGCTCACTTCATTAATACTGAAGATCATTGTGACACTAATTGATCCTGAGCCTGATCTATTTACCAAGTCTTTTACATTCAGGAGCTGAAGAATTAAAGCCACTTAGTCATTCATAGAGGGCGAGCAACAACTGCTTCATTTTTTGAAGGAATCTTCCTATTGTTTTGCAATATACCTTAATTGTATAATGCAATCTATCACAATTCATCACTAGAGTTCTCCAGTATTATTTTTACAGCAGTCTTATTCTAATGAGGAATTTTAATAAGAACACTCTCCTTTAACCGTAACAAAAATAATAATAAACTGTTAACCAGGATACAAAGAACATCTCTCAGTGCTGACAATGACTCCTGCTTAAGATAAAGTATTTTCATCAGTGAGCTAGTTGTTATGCAGTACCAGCATGTGTGCAGTAGCCTAGCGTGACACCAATTTGCATAATTTCTCTTCTCTAACAGGCTTCAAAAATAATAATAGGCATACAAAATAGAATCCATTAATTTTAAACTTCCTTCAGCAGCTATCTTCATGGAGCAGCTATCAAAAGAACCTTTAAAGAATTACATTTAATAAATTATAAATGTATTATTCAGGTTATGCTATCTGGGCCTATAACAATCTAAGTTGAGATCAGTAACAAAGACCAAGGCAAATCCACAAGCAATTGGCTTGACGCCTTCCCAGTCAAAAAGACTGACAAAAAGTGGCAGGACAATGCCACTGTCCACTGCTGCTCACAGTTAATTATTGAACTTGAAAATCAGTGAGAGACTTTGGGGTACAGATAGGTAAGAGAAAAGGACAAGCAGTAATACACATAGAAGCTGCTCAGAGCTCTTATACCTATACACATTATGTAATAACATCTTAATCTACAGAGAAGAATAAAAACAAACTTGGTTTTTGCTGATCTGAACCCCAAACCACCCTATTATTTGTTAATATTTAAGGCAAGCAGAAAGATTGTGTGTTAGCAAACTCTGATGGGAAGCTAGTATCAGGAAAAAACCAAGCATATGGATTTGTATATTGTGACTTGCATAGCAAATAACATTGCTGTAGTGCTCTGATTCTCTCTGATTTTCCTGGTTTCGGTTGGGATGGAGTTCACTTCCTTCCTAGTTGCTGGTGCAGTTCTCTGTTTTAGATTTAGTGTGAGAATAATGTTGATAACACACTGATATTTTAGTTGTTACCAAGTAGTGCCTACCCTGATCAAGGACTTTTTGTTTCTCATGTTCTGCCAGTGAGCAGGTGCACAAGAAGCCGGGAGGGAGCACAACCAGGACACCTAACCTGTACTAGCTGAAGGGATATTCCATGCCATAGAACATCATGTTCAGTAAATAAACTGGGGCTGTTGGCTGGCAGCCACAAATTTCTGCTTGGGAACAGGCTGGACATTGGTCAGCAGGTGGCGAACAATGGTTTTGTGCATTACCTGTGTTTCCTGAATGTAATTTCCCTTTTTTTTTCTTCACTGTTATTGTTTTTATTATTATATTTTACTATAATTACTAAACTGTTCTTAACTCCTTCGTCTGATTCTCCTCCCCAACCCACCCGTGGTGAGGGGGGGGAGTGGGCAGTGGTTATGTGGTACTTAGTTGCTATCTGGAGTTAAACCACCACAATGATATTCATCCTGTAAAAAGTCTAGCTTTCTAACTTCAAACAATAATTTAGATCTTGGTACACTTTACTATACATTCTGCTACATGATTATCAATAAAAAACATCTGCTTTATCTTTATTACATGAGTAATGGTGTTATGAAAAGTGAAAGTCTACAAAATTTACATATAGGCCTAACATCCACTAATACAAAAGCACGTTACCAAAGTACTCAGCTACCTCATTGAGGGGAAAAGTACAACTGCCACAGTAGAACAATAGATGCCAATATGGAGACAAGCAAAAATTCTCAGATCTTGCTCCTTCCAGGTGTTTCACATAGAGAAGCACTCATCAATTCCAATTCCTGATGATTCAGGGGATTTGAAGGAGAGTAACACCCGCAAGAGCTGTGAACTTGAAGAGGGAAGAATTAAAAAAAAAAGTCCACAAACTTTCAGAATAGAATTTAAACACAGAATAAAGTAGTAACAGACTGGCCTCATTTGCCAGATTAACTCCTGTCTGCTGCAGATGCTCCGAAAGAAAGTTAAGAGAATTCCTGAACTTAATTTAGAAGAGAAAACATGACAGGTAAGGGTGCTATACTATGTACTGGGTACAGTAACTGTGACCTGGAATAACCAGGCTTTAGCCATTCATTAGCAGCTATTCAGTTTTCTTTTACATTTTTGTGTTCTCTATTTACAAACTGGACAAACTAGTAACTTCCAACAGTAATAACTGTATTTAAAGTTATCTCCTATATAGGAATCCCAAACTCTATTGCTGTAAATATTACAGCAATATTCTGTTGTGGTAGCCCTCACAGAAATCTCATCAGCTGTTCCCAGGTAACAGTGCAAAGAGAAGCCCACAGATTGCTGTAAGCGTCCTTCAAGACTCAAAGGTCATGCATTTTGACTTCTCTTGTTGGACATGTGAGTTTGTGCACCAGCTCAGCTAGCCACAGAGGTATGCTGGCAGCTCATTATCCAGTGCCTTGAAACCGTCCCTCAGAGCTCCACAACACGGGCATTTTTAAAGATGTGTGAGGTGAAATGGATACATGCACAGACTTAACAGGGTTTTTGAAAACCCCTTTACTTTAGCTATTACAAGGAACATAACAGTCAAACAGTAAACATCTTACTTTAAGACTTCCTGACATATCAAACTCTTTCAGCTTCTAACTCACTATAAGCAGGAGTCCTCAATCTCTTCTCTCAAACTTGTGCCATTTATGCTGAAACACAGTTGTTCTCTTCCAAGTCATTTCTCCTGACCTCTCCAGCAAGCATCCTTTTTGTGGAAAGAGAGGCTGATTTTCCTTTAAAATGGCTGATAAGAATCTCTTTCCTTCAATCCTTGGTCTTCCTTATTAGATGGTTGCTCTTCAAATCCCCTATATGACCAAAGTTTCAAGCTTGATAAACTGGCTTGTAACAGAATATTCAAGCCTTTATTTAATGACATTCACTCATCAAAATTTAATTTCTCCTCTCTGTTAGCTTTGGCAGGTGTAACTTAACAGAGAAGTAGTACAATACACAAGGCAAATACACCCCTACTCAAAATGATGCTTGTAGTTTGATAAATTTACACACAGAAACTTCAAACAGAAATCATATATGTAGATTTCCATAACTGTCCCAACTGTCAATTGATGGCTTGGCTTTGAGAGCAAAGATTTGGGAAGGGCTTTAACCACACTTACTACTAGCAGGATGAACAAGGGCATGTGGGATAGGCAAATCTGGTTGGAAAAAAGGCTGCTTAATCCGCCCACATGCAAGGTTGGATCTGCAGCTTCCCATGCACCTTGTCACCTGCTGTTTCCACCCTCTCCTGTTGCTACAGACAAGTGACAGTGAGCCCTGCCAGACTGCGCAGTGGATTTGTTAGGTGGGGTGCAGCATGCGCAGCACTGCTCCCACCCCTTTACAGCTGAGGTTTAACTGCCACGGCCTAGCAAGCTAGGATGGTGACAGCAAAGTCCTCAGGTCATAGGTTTTGTAAGAGTGTCCTTCTCTTCAATGGAAGGCCTTACAAGGCTAGATGAGCTCCATCTGCCTGGGTTTGAAGATAGGAGTTTTCCTTCTCCTATGAGGAAGGCCTGTCTTCACTAATGAAGATTCGGGAAGGGCTTTAGCCCACGCATTATGAACAGGACTGGCATCTCCTGCCAAGGACAGACAAGGACACAACAACACAACATCAAACGTCAAGGCAAATTCTGACTTAGAGGCGTTCAGTCATCAGCCCACAGACAGTAGCCTTGTACCAGCGGCTCCTCAGTCAACCACACGTACCAGGGGTCTGAACCTGTGGTTCCTCTCGTACTGAGCAGGATTACTACTGCAAAAACACATCATCAGTAGGGTAAAATTAACTGTGAAAGTGGGGGCTCACAAACCTTCTGGCTTTTTGTGGTTTAAGCAGGAGGTGTCAGAAAAGTTACCAGAGAGATAACTGGCTTTTGGCAGCCAAGCATTCATAGCAACATCGCTTTTTGATCCTTCGATGTCGGCTCTTCCTATCATTGTGAAGCAGAATTCACCAAGCGTTGGATTGTTCACCCAACTGTCGATACACTTAGATCATATGCACATTTCTGTAAATAGACTTTCTCACATCATTACTGTTCATACAATGGAAGGTTTGATACCCAGGAATGGTTCTACCAAAAATATACTCCAGAGTGTTTCAGCAAAACCAGCTGTCTTGGTTTTAGTTAGGATAGAATTAATTTCCTTCCTAGTTGCTGGTACAGTGCTGTGCTTGCCTTTAGTCCGAGAACAATGCTGATAACATACTGAAGTTTAGTTGCTGCTAAGTAGCCCTTATTCTGATCAAGGACTTTTCAGTCTCTCATGCTCCACCACTGAGGAGGGGCACAAGAAGACAGGAGGGAGCAGAGACAAGATACCTTACTCAAACTAGCCACAGGGGTATCCCATACCACAGTACATTGTGCCCAGCATATAAACTGGAGGGAGTTACCTAGAAGGTCAGATCGCTGCTCAGGTTAGGCTGGATATCAGTCAGCAGGTGGCAAGCAACGTGTGCATCACTTGTCTTTATTGGTTTGGGTTTTTTTTTTTTTTACTTTCCCCTTTTGGTTTTATATTCTCTCCCCTTGTTATTTCCTTTATAATTAGTAGTTGCACTTTAGGTATTAAACTGCTCTTATCTCAACCTGTGGGTTTTACATTCTTTTGATTCTCCTCCCCATCCTGCCTGAGGAGGGATGAAAGGGGGGGTGAGTGAGCAGCTGCTAGCTGCTGATTTACCGGCTGGGTTTAAACCACACCATCAATATATTGTGCTGCTTTTTTTTGAAATTACCATATCTGATTTATATCCTTGTGGCATCAATTGTACAAAGGTAATTTTCTATAATTAATTATTTATTTCCTGTTGTAATCAGACATCTGAGATAGTCATAAATATTTATATGTCCAGTTAATTCACTAATGAAAACTGAACTAATTCTAAAAATGGAATATTATCTCAGAGGCATGCCAACCTAACAGTCTGCTCAACCTTTACATTAGTGAAGGCAACCATCATATGGAAAGCAACTAACAGGAGCTGGAAGACTGATCTTAAGAGTATAGTCTAGAAATGGGCTACGATATCAGGACGGAAGAATTTTGTGTGTACCCTAGAAATACTATCTCTTTTTTCTCTATCTCTATTTTCCCAATTTGGAAAATTTACAGTAACATCCCCTACCCTTATACTTCTTCGCAATTCTTGGGCTTCTCACTAGCATTAGCAGAGACACTTCTTCAGCAATGGAAATCTCTTTTCTTTTTAGGCACTGAGTTCACAGAATCACAGAATTACCAGGTTGAAAGGGGCCTCTAAGATCATCAAGTCCGACCCATGCCCTACACCTCAACTAAACCATGTCATCAAGTTCTATATCCAGTCTCTTTTTAAACACATCCAGGGATGGTGACTCCACCACCTCTCTGGGCAGACTGTTCCAATGTTTTATTATTCTTTCTGAATAAAACTTCTTTCTAACATCCAACCTGTACCTTCCTTGGCACAGTTTGAGACTGTGTCCTCTCGTTCTGTCCGTTGCTGCCTGGTGAAAGAGACCAACCCCCACCTGTCTACAACCTCCTTTCAAGAAGTTGTAGTTATTGGCCTGTGCAACTCCACTATCATTTATAGCTTCTGGTAAGTGTTTTGGGCTGCTGGCTGCCTGACAGTAGTTCAGTACCATCTACTGCAAGAGCCTATGGGCATAAATTCCTTGAAGTTAGATGGCTGTACTGATATCATTCCTCACCCAAACGAGGTCAACATAAACAGCTAATAAAAGAATTTATTTACTACATCTGCAATAGACGATGCCATTTATAAAGTTTTATGAAGTCACAAAAGAACAGAAATTAAAAGAAATAAGTTGACATCCATTCAGACTCAGATCAGTCTTGAGGGGTCTTCTTATCTCATAAACTCACAGCTCTTTTTCAGCTGCTATCCCCTCACAGAAGAGACCTACTTTGGCAACCATTTTTGCTTTATAATCCATTGCCATCTCTGGGGCAATCTGCCTTTGTCCACCTCCCTAAAACACAAGCTACTAGTCATTTATCTAAGAAGAAAGTAATCTGCTCCTCCATCAACCTATTGCTTGCCACTTTCTAGAGAGGCTGACAGCTTTAGGCCTCATGCGAAGAGTTTCACCTGCCCCATAAGAAACTTAAGTGATTACTCACATTTGGCTCACTTTTTCACAATCTATTAGCTAATTGTGAAGCATAACATTAACTGGAAAATGGTCAAACCTATGATCCAAAGCCCTCAAAATGTAAACATTTAGATTTTTATGTATTTGTTATGTTGTAAGTAAGTTAACAACCATAGGTTAAGCAGATACACAAATGTGATGAAGGCATTTGAGTTTTAATTTTAACTGAGTTTTAATAGAGGCAGTATGTGATAATAATGAATGCTGCTGGAGTTAGATACTAGTTTAATGTGATCCTATTTTGGAGGGATGCTGCAACAAAGCATTTCCAAGGTAAGACCACAGAATTCTTGTCTAATTCAGTCCAGTTTCACAGGAAACACTACTGTCATGAGTTTGGAAGCAGAGGTACTACTACAAATGCTAGGAAATAATGCTATCGACTATGAACACTGCTTTCCTCTCACCACTACTGAGAAAGGCCAGACAGGAAAAGGTCATAAAATATGAAGACTACTGGTTTTGAAACTGCAAATTCATATAACTTGTCTTCTACAGGGGAAGGGAAAAAAAAAGAAGAAAAAAAAAGGAAAAAAGCAAAGAAGAAAAAAAACCCAAAATGGACAGGGACAGGTTAGAGAAAATCAAGTTTTGCAGGATTTGTTTTCAGAGCATCTCAGACCTATAGCAATTTCAGAAGTGTTTTGCTGGCTTCCTGGGCTCCAGGAACAAAAAGGAGGAAAAATGAGGCATCACAAACCACGGTTTATTCTGTACCTTCAACTACTGGACACCACTGAAAAAGGAGGAAAAACTTTCAGATGACAGTCCAATTCTGAAGCAGTTGATGAATTTGCTAATTCACAAGTATGTACCTTTCCTGTAGAAAGGAAGTACAGTGCAATGTCACAAAACCAGAAGGAATATGGTACCCTATGTAAAATCTACTAGAGGTTTGGGGTTTGCGATGTGCACAAAGAAAACACTTTAAAAAATTAGCTGCCGAAAGATGATGAGACAATCACACAAGTTGATGAGTTAAGTTCCTGACGAAAGATCTTATTCTGATTACTCAAAAGGAAACTAGCGCAAAATCCAGAATTAAACCTTGACAAGGCTATTAGGTTGTGTCAGCAACTGAAGCCATCCATGCCAGAATGACTCTTGAGTGTGCTGTACTATGACATAGCAAAGGTGTTCATGAATTCACAATATTAGGAGAAAACAGACCTGCAGCAGACAAGCATGTGAGCTCTGACTCAAGCCAGATGTAAAACTGCTTATCAACTGCAACAACAAACGAAGTAATTGCCAGCACATGCAAAGAGACATAAGCAACACAATGGATTACATAATTTTGCAAAAGTATGCAATGTCAGGGCATTGCTTTCCTTGGGAGCTGCATTTAACCTCACGCCATCCCTGCTGGTCCCTGCCCCAGCTATCCTACAGCCATGCATCTTCCAGAACATGTACCCCATTTTCATTCAGATGCAAACCCTAACCCATGGACTTGATCTCCTAGCCAGACCCTGAGTCTGCTTCATGGCTACAGACTCACCTGGCAGTCACTGGACTCTTGGCCATCCTTGGCTGCCATCCCTGGCCCTGTCCCCCTCACCTGGCTGGGGTTCTGCCAGGATGGTCCATGCTCAGTGAGGCCACTGCCTCTGTTGCCTCACTGGCATCCACAGCTCCTGGTTCACCTGCCCTTGCAGGGAAGCCAGCCCTCACTGCAGAGTGCCTACCGGCACTTTATCTACACCTTTTTCCAGGCCAGCTTCCCTCAGAACATGCAAAAATGTGCATGTTTTTTAAACCAAAGGGTAGTGAGACCTATAGCTCTGTAGATCCTTCAGTGTGTATCAAGAGGCAAAACCTTTGAGATCCAACAGCTCTATTAACAGATGAGCAAGACACATTTTTCCCATGGTCACTACTTTTACCTGCTTAAAGGGAGAAGGTTGAAGATATGCATGCTCCAGTATTGCCTGGTGATAACAGTCAGGCTTCATATGTCTTAAACTAAACTTTAATGCTAGATACTCTTTATATAGAAAATGTTAACTGAAATAGAATTGAGTGTGGTGTGGAACTTGTAAGGCAAATATTTTAAGGTAAATAAATTCATCTTTCCTTTTTTTCTTTTCTTCCTTCACACAGAATAAGCAAATACTTAAGGCCATAAGGACATACTGTTCTTGACTGAGTAATTATTGAGGCAACCAATATTTAATTACACAAAACCCCATACTGTAAAGCAGAACCCTATTTCAGAACCTGCTTTTAAAAAACCCTCTCCCCAAAAACCTATTCTCAAATTTAATTATATTCTTTTATTAAATAAACAGTTCTTGCAAAATTTTGGAAGTTTAGTATGTGTTATTTAACAAAATTAGGCTTTGGCACAGATTATAAAATTATTCTGATTTGTAAGTCTCTGGAGTTCATGAAAGCATAAGACTAAGTTTGAATGGTAACAAAATATTCTTCTGGCTGATGAAATATTTATACCCATTTGTCATCAGGACTTTAATAAGGAGGGATACACCCTTTTCACTTCTGTTCAGTACGGAACTGGCAAAGATCTTTCTTGAATGTTAGAGTAAAATGCCTCCCAAAATATTTTCTCTTTTCTGTACAACACAGGACTTAGAACACTATCTACTTAAAAAGATGACTCCATATTTCAGGTAGACAAATACTTACAGACAATAAATAAACAAATAAGGTTTATATATTTGCACCATACAAAGTTTATAGAATTTTTCTGGGTGACATGGTTTAGTGTTAGGCACCCCTGCCCATGGCAGGGGGGTTGGAACTAAATGATCTTAAGGTCCTTTCCAACCCTAACTATTCTATGATTCTAAGCTTTCAACATTAAAACTTCACTCTACTAAGTTTTCTGCATTTCCCCAGAAAACTACACCTTACCCCACCTTACAGCTATTTAAACAGGACCATAATAAATTTCTCATAGTGGTAGTATGATGTTCATTCCTCACAAGAAACAGTCCCAGAACCAGCAATTCTTGTGGCTTCTTTTTAAAAAAGTTATTGTTGTAACTTTGTGGTAGAACACCATGCACTTTTTACTGATAATACAGACAGAAGCATAACTGTATGTAGTTTCCACATTAATTTTCCAACCCTTACTTAATTACTTGATTTAGGACAAGCAGACTATGCATCTGCAACTGACTAAATTCAGAACAGACAGGAAAGCATGACAAAAAAAAAGCTGAGTTCTTAGAGAAAAAGACAAAACTTGCTCTCCAGCTCACTACACATATCCAAGGAACATGTGGGTAATGTGGGACACACAACAACACACCAATGAACATGGTCTGTTTTATGAAAGACCATGAGCATGGAGATAGTAACCAAGTGGATGATGAAAAGACAAAGGTGAAATCCCCAGGAATGGTATGTTAACGTAAGAGCTTGCTATTGGGGAGAAGGGGAGGAAGTGGGACAATAAATCTGTTTCAGAAGAAAAGTACAGCATGACTTTTTACAGCCATGTAAAAATTCACTACACTTTTGTGTAGTGAATTCTTCCCTCTATGCCTCCGAGAGACTACAGTAATTAAGGCAAACACCTCCTTCAGAGAGCCACCAAGTTGAATAAGTCATTTATTGAGCCCTTGCAGCACTGTGGTCCTGATTGCTGGGTTCCTCTCCAGCTACTTCAGCAGGTCCTATTCTACTGCCAGCTTCCTGACTTTCAAACACCTCATCTGCAGCCCTTGTGTTGCTTTACAGTGCAATTCTGCTGCTGGCTCTAGGTCCTAGGGGAATTCCAGTTTCACTTTGTTTTAAGATTATATTACCATTTTCCTGCCTCGTGCTTGTTATTAGAGCTTCTATCATTGCTCCCTGAGGAGCCATCTGTAGTCCTTGCTTTCCAAGTGGTTAGTATTCCCTTTATTCTTTCAGACAACTCATGGTAAAACGCAGATAAGAGTTGAAGAGGAACACTGCTGCCAATACCTGAATTTGGGCAATACGCAAGTTTGTGCATGCGTTCTCAGCAGTAAGTACAGGTTGATCAGATGTCAGAGCCAGCCAATACTGTCAATCAAATGAGAAACACAGATTAACTATCTCCAGAGACCTCTCTGAAACCTGGAACCTACTAGGTTGTGGCAGCCACCCCATGACTCCCTATTTCATGAACACTTTGCCAGGAATCCAGAGGAATGACAGCAGCATGTGGAGGCAAACAGGAAGAAATCTAAAGATAGCTGTACCAAGATACCTTAAGGAAGTGGCACCATTGTAGTATCCCTGTCAGCAGTTGTGAACCTGAAGGCTAAAACACTGTTTTCCCCATTTTGATTCTCGTGGAGCTAATTGGCTTGCAAAAGATGTGCCCCAGGACAGAACAGACTATTACATATGGAAAGACCACCCTAAATTATGAAAGGAGAAGAGGGTGTGGATTCTTCACCACAACTGCTTAGAGCTGAAAGGACATTATCTGATTTATCAAATACTCCAAATTGCATTCTTAGCTGTTCCTTGTACATGATGTATCCCCAATCTTTCATCCCACCACAAAGAGCATCTGCCTTCCAGCTCAGACTGGATTAATTTTCTGTTCCAAATGCCTTTTCACAGATGATTCAAAAGAAGGTGTCCATTTCACAGTAGCCAGTTCACTGTATGAGGGTGTGAAACCAAGCACATTTTCTCAGCAGTGCTGCTAAACTCTGTGAAGTTCTCAGCTGAGAAACCTCATGCCATCACAAATCACCATGCCAACACCTTTTGCCCGCTATGAAATCAGCTAGTTTCTCTGTATTACAATACATGCATTATTACAGTCAGTAGTGGTAGTCTTTCACTGTTGAAAAGGGAAAGAGACCAAACCACTACCAGCAAGAAGCAACTTGGCCTATTCACATGAATCACTGATAATAAACTTAGTTTATTGTTCACTGACTTCTGCAGACCCTCCTAAACCTGCCAGCATATAAACTGCTTCTGTTCTCTGGACCTATGAAAAGAATACCAGCAAGGTATCTCCACTAACATCACCTTCCTGTATATTATCAGCTGCTAAACTCTAGTTACTTTCTTTGACTAACACTGGTACTACTTCTACATTTGATGACAGTATGTATGATTTACAATATAGCAATCAGTTTCATTTTATAATAGTTTTCATTAAAACAGTGATCTTTCCATGAGGCATCATACCAGACACATTTATGAGCAAATTCACTACTTTTTAGCATATTCAAAGTATTTGTCAAAAAAGAATATAAAAGAGCTGAAAAATATCCTTTTCATTAAATGAATGGGGGATTTTCCCTATAAATATAATTGCAAAAAACTTTTAAACTGTTTTCCAAAAGTACAAAAGATAGGTGATTGCAAAATGCTCTGTAACTTTTTGAAGATATACTCTTCTTTCCTGAACTCATTTTTAATCACAGGAATTTTTTTGAGCCATGTGCTATTAGCTGACATATTTATCTCAACTTAGGATCTTTCCTGGCTTGCCTCTCAGAGCCATTAATTCAATGTTCTATCTGCCACAGTTGCTCATACTGCAGGTGACATTTATGTTAGGTTTGTTTCTGCAAAAGAAAATGTATTAGAAAAGGTAGTCTGACAGGTCTTTATATCCACTTCACAGGCTACATGCAAAGTATAAAGATCATCGATGTAACTACTGACAGAAATGATTAGGGAACAAGTGAAGACAAGAAGATGCGCACCAAACATGCCCTCTTCTTTCAAGTGAGATGGAAGTAATCCTTCAGCCCTCCAGTAAGCTTAAAATATAGTGTGAAAAACCTACAAGGAAACACAAAAACTGCCCCACTTTAAACTTTTTACAACTCCTCCTGCTTAATACCCTCAGACTGAGTTTATTCCCCATATATCCAGGAAAACTGCTAGCAACATCTGTATTACATACTTTCAATATCAAAAAAAAGGGCTTTTAACATTTTCTTTTCCTTTCAGAACAGCTTTTATACCAATTCTTTAGTGCAAACACAACCATGTACCAAACAGCTCAGTGACAGGCTCTTTGGACATGCTATCAACATGACAGGATTGTCCCATGATGGAAATAAAGTGGATACTGATTACGTAGTTGGTATCCGGTGCCTAGCTGACATACTTAGAGATCAGGAACCTGAAGGAGAACAGCTTCTGTTCCCCCTATACCTCCAGGTTTTGCTGGCTAATCTTGAAACTAATATATTACAATGTATGCATTTGCCTTGAACCAAAGACAGAAGCAGCAGAGAACACTGAATCAGGAAACTTTCCACCTTGCTGAAATGAGTTAAAATCCTGCTTGAGTAGGAAAATGTTTATGAAGAAATTGATAGAATTTTTTCTTTTCCAAGGAGTAGCCAATTGTAAAGATGAGACCCACCTTGGGATCAGCATCACTCTTCTAGCTCTATGCCTATCCAGGAAAATAAAGAGAGCAGAGACAGCACTCTTCCCAACAGTTTTAAGCAGCACTTTCTGTTGTTCCAGATTTCAATGCCAGGAAGAAAATTTCCCCTAAATATTTCTACATTCTCCATTATTAACCAAAAAAAAAAAATAATAATAATAAAAAAAAAAAAGCCAGAGATGCCTCTGCCTTCTTACACCTAAATAAGAGCCTGGACTATTTCTGTGCACAGCACAGCATTTCCATATGAATCTCAATTGGNCAAAATATTTCAACATTCTCCATAATTAAACAAAAAAAAAAAATAATAATAATAAAAAAAAAAAAGCCAGAGATGCCTCTGCCTTCTTACACCTAAATAAGAGCCTGGACTATTTCTGTGCACAGCACAGCATTTCCATATGAATCTCAATTGGGATTCGTTGTCACCCTTGGAGCTGAACTCAAGCAGCTCAATGCAGATCAACTGCCCATCCCTTTGCAGGATACCTCCCCACTACAAGGTATCATAAACCCTTTATCCAAGCATTTACAGTATGCCACTTATTAGTGACAAAATACTCCTAAAGAATTGTTCCACAAAAAACTCCTATGTCCTGAATGCTTTAGTTAGAAAACAACACACCTGCAACAAGGAGATGTATAACTGCAGTTAGCAAGCTCTGAGACTTGAACACCTAGGTTCAAATGTGAGAAAGAGGAAAGGCTGGGAAGGCAGCAAAAAAAGTGCAGTTGCAGACCTACAAGTTCAGTACAACCTCCATGGTAGCGCTGTAACTATGTCAACCAAGGACAGAGTAGAGGGTTTACTCAGTCCTACAGCAAACCAATACACCTGGGCCTTAGGGCAGCCTTACAAGAGTAGGCATCACTGCGAAAGTCCAAGATCCTCAACCTAGTACCAAAACATTTATATATTTGCAAGTCACAAAGCATTTTGGAGAGGAAACAATGGCATACTATAGATCACTGTGTATTCTACAGATATATCCATCTTGCAAATACAGCTTTGTCAAGGACACAGGCATCTTCTGGCTAACAGGAGTCAAAGCTTTTATACACATGGATAACTGCGTATCTCCACAAAAATGTGCTAATCTAACTAGATTTTGTCTTTCAAGAAAGATCACCTTAGCGTGACAGTGCAAACTATCCTGTCATTACCTTCATGATCACCATGACTTAAAAAGATCTACTCTTGTTACTATACATATACGTAAGAACCTATGCAAGATTTTTTCTTCTTTTAAGAGCAAAAACTTAGGTATGTAAATCCTTAGTTGGAAGCTGCATTACCTACAGCATTAATATTCTCAGTGAGCTGATTTTTCTTTTTAAAATTTTTGATACTGAAATCCCTGTGTTTCATTTCACAATAGGTTGACACTGACAAGGCCATGAATCCTGATGGAAAGAGAGCTACCATTTTATTTTTTTGGCAAAGATCATCAGCAGGAAAAAGTATACCATGAGTCAATTCTTCAGACAGGAGTTATAATGAAAGTAGTACAGGCTGCACCCTTCACAACCCATTCTTTCTTATAATATCAAGGTTGTAAAAGCTTATCAGTATCTTCCAATACTGGAGGCACTGCCTGTCATCAAAACTATCAACACTACCAACTCAAGACTAGCAGCTTTTAAGGTATGACTTAATCACTCTTTTGAAAGAATCAAACATGTAAGGCCTATAGAAACTAACCACTGTTATTTTGTTGGAGATGAGGCCAAAGAGTCACAGAGATCTGTATTTCACCAAGACATGCACCACCCAGTTCAAAAGTGTCGCTCTAGCAAGTAGTTTCTGCACAGCAGGAGAAAGAGAAGTGGCTGAACGAGCCCACAGTCACAAGGGCAGTTCTACCCTTAGAAAAATTTGTGAATGGAATGAATGCTTCTAGTGCAACCTGAGTCAAATACAGCTGTGCTGCTACAAATGTACAAAGGCCACATTGAGAAGCAACAACAGCCAGTAACTGTTATTTTTAATTACAGGTTCTTGGTGAGTAATTTTCTTTCACAATGTTCTTGGTGTTAGGATGAAATCAGGAGTCAGCTATTTTTCTTAGCTTGATAACTTTAATTTCATTACTTGAGAAAGAAAAAAAGAAAAAGGTTAAGAAATACAGCTACAAGCAGAGCAACGCTTCATAGCTACTAGCTGACCATCGCTAAGATAATTATGACATGCTAGCAGAATGAGACAAGGACTTCCCTACTTTATGGGAAGGGAGTCAGAACAACACAATACATTTGTTTTTTTTCTTCAGGGTACCACAGAATATGACATTTGAAAATTCTTTCTTACCTATTCCAGTTTGCTTCAGGACTTGCTTTGTTCTCAGCTACTGCAACAACAAATACAAAAGTAAAAGCTTCACAGCCTTCAAGACACTTGAGATCTTTGGCATTTCTCCAGCTGTTTCAAAGTAGCAGGCTACCCAAGCTAACAGTGTTGACAGACACAAACACAATTGCTTGCATTATAATTCTATGCCAAAGCTGATAAGTGACAAAGGAGAATAAAGTGAAAAATTGAAGTTTGTACCCACCTGACATAGCTCCTGTTGGCCATATGCTAGACTCAGCAAAAGGTAATGTTTCTCCGAGCAATAAACCTGGAATAGGGAAAGGCTGAATTATTAACAAGAACATGAGGAGGTCTCAAAGGCACATGATGAATGAAACAGAAATGCAAAACTTACAGTCTGATTTAGTTTGTAAAGGGAACTTAAGACTTTCCTGAACTCTTTCTCAACTGATCTATTTCAAACACTAAATGGCATATGGAAAGAAGCAGGATAATGCTTTGTTGCAATGCAATAAATGACGGTCACAGTACCCTGAACAGCCTTCATACCAGTCTCTCACAAAGTAGAATTTAACTAAAGTGGAAATATCTGGCCTCTATCATATGGTCATTGTGTATATTCCCATTTCACTGGTCACCTCTCTTTTTCACCATTAACCACTAACATGCTTCCAACTCTGTGTTCTGTCCTCCAGCTTTTTGTACCTAAGACCGCAGATGCGCTCTTTAAGCAACTTGTAATTGTGCTGATACAGTCTCTAAGTTCACACAGTATTTCAGGTTTAAAATTGGGTCATCCAATTAACTCTGAATATGGCACAGAACAGCAGGAATGAAATCTATGGATCTCTGGGCAAGGGCTGGAACTTCTTTTACATAACTTTGTGTCTTTGCTCATAGCAATTAGAAAGTACCAACCACCATAAGAAACCTTGCCAGGACGAAAGGAAAAACTGACATCAATTTCTTCTCTCAAGAGAATATTTTCTAGTTCCTCTGTATTCTGTTCTGCAGAATTCTTATTATTACTTGCAGTGCCATGCAGCAGATACTAATGAGTAGGACAGCATTCAGAAAATGACATAATCTATTTGGACACTTTACATTGCTCCATCTAAATGTTAGGTTCCTAATTCAGGGGAGGGAGCAAGACAGAGAACTCATCTTAGATATTCAAATGTGAATACCCACATGGAAGCTGGACATTTAAACTGACATTTGCAACAAGAAAGTAGGACCAGCATGTGGATCTGGGAGAGGGGCACTGCTCAGGAAAAGGACATAATGGAAATTCTTCATATGGTGTCTCAGTGAAACTGGGGCTGACTGCTTTAATTTGCTTACTCCACTTCAATACCTTCCCTCACTTGCAATTCACAGAATCACAGAATAGTTTCAGTTGGAAAGGACCTTAAGATCACCTAGTTCCAGCCCCCTGTGTTTCTTTCTTATACCCTGTTCTGCACTCCCTCCAGGTTTGAATCTTAGGCTGGCTCTCACATTTAGCCACAAAGAAAGATGGACAATGAGTTCCTGTCCTCTACAAAAATAAAACCTAGCTAAATACAAGGCAGGAAGTATGTATTTATTAATAGAGGTGCTGCTACCTACTTTACAGAGTTGACCTTGCTACTGAATACAGAATTTTCAGTCACTGTACACAACGTAGGAACAATAACACAGATTCAATACAAGCAGATCTTTCTTTCACCAATATGCCCAGCTTAATAAATTGTTGAAGCTGTGAACACTGACCCCCTGGAAATTACATCCCTTTCAAGTGTTTCAGGTTGCTTACCAGAGAAATCTCTGGGGGTTAGTGCACACGCTGCTCTGTGAATTGGATGGATAAATGATTTCTTACTGTTTCTGCAGCAGCAGAAGACTTAGGAAGAGAGAATTTTCTTCTGAATCATGTGTAAAGTGAGAAAGGTCCAAGCAAAGCCAAAAGATACAGTGTCCATGAAGAATGTTAGACAAAGATATGCCTAAATAGAGTGACAGCAGTAATTATGCCATTATCTCAGGTGGGCTGAACACGTTCACCAGTGTAACGAATGCACCTCCCTCCACAGTCAATGTGCTACCTTCAAAACAGGAAGAAGGAAAAAAAAAATTGACTCCAGCAACTTTAATTGCCATCAACCATAACGCTGTCAGGATAAGCAAGCAAACAGCCATTTTCTACAGCCTTACACTTTACCTTAATATTCTGGCCAAGAAAGCAGTGGCTACAAGGGCAGAGGAGCACTGAAAGATGTGAAAGGATATGTGCTATCTTTAACTCTTCCCTTATTCTGAGATATCTGTATCTCACACATGCTCTACTAATTCTTATCATGCTATATCAGGAAATGTGTTAATTTTCCTTAATTTTTATACATTTCAAAAGAAACATTGTCAAATTAATTCAAACTAGTATTTTTATACTAGTTTTATACTAGTATAGTTTTATACTAGTTTTATACACACATATATATATGTGAAAAAGCATTCCACATATAAAGTGTAGTTCATTTTTTCACACACAATATCAGTACTTCCTCTCCACACAGCAGGATACAGTCAGTGCCTGAGGAAGGACCAACTGGGTAAAAGGTGGAGAATAGAGGACCAGCCAGCAAGAGGCTACTAACATACCTTGTTCCTTAAAAAGCAACAACAAAGAATTAAAAATCTCATACATCCTCTCCCCTTGTCATATGCCATTACCACAGGCCAGTTTTCAGCTGTAGTCAGCACAAGCTTCTTGCCTGCTGTGCAGCATTTAGATGGGAAAGCCCAGCCTTACACTGTTAGACACTTATCCCAGAGTAGCACCATTCTAGCCACAGCCATACACCTTTCCAGCTTTGACACAAAGAAAGCATGTACAGCCCTGCACAACGCATTATTTAGAGAACTTCTCTTCCCCAGAGAGGGGGAAATTCCTTGCAGAAATATTGCACAATTAAACAACGGCAGTTTCTCAAATTATTTTTCAGGTTTCTGGTGTATCACGTCAATCCCAAGGCTTTACTTTGTTAATGTTGCATTGTAGGCTTTCCTTCTGCTGAAACACCAAACAAATCAGTCACATCCCATCACCCTAAACAAACCAACATTTCCCCACTATTTATGTCACCTGTTCAACTTCCAAAGCAGGAGCTGTGCAAAGATGTGAAAGTTGCATGAAAGGCAAGACAAGTTAGGAGGGAAGTAGCAAAAGACTGATTTCATGCATTAGATAGCTGTTTCTTCTACATTTCTACCTGCAGAGCAGTCCCTGCACTTTCCACAAACAGCAGAACAGGTGCTTTCTTCAGCTGCACACTCTCATGCCTAGGCTGATCACCACCTTTACCGTGCACTCTTTTGCCCTCTAGACTCCCCTGCTGCAGCTCCTTCACCACCTTCTTATCTCCTTCTCCCCATTTTAAGAGCTACATGGCCTTATCAAATAGCACAGTGATAATCCACCACAGCAAACAACTCCACATATTTGTTTTGTCCCATTAGCACTACAAGGAATATAGCTGCATTATTTTCGTCTGTAATGCAGCAATCTTTACTAAAAATGCCTACTCTGAACTTATGTTCTGACTGCCAGACAAATTGTAGCTTGCTAATTCTGCTGCAGTTCAGCTCCACTCAATTGCACAAAAATTAATTAAACAGTAACAACAACAGAAGAAAAACTCCTATTCAGTGAAGTGCTGATTGTTCCTGCAGGTGCATTCCCAACTTTCCTGAAACAACCAAGCCAAAGGTGCCTTTCTGTTCTCCGGCTCTACATTACTGAAGCTCAGCAGGGAGAATAATAGGTAAAAAGTTTAGTGCTCACCTGACCAGTTATGCTCAGGGGTTGTACAAGGCTTTCCTTCTCCTCCTCATTTTCTGTTGCTGATCCATAGGTTCTCCTCCCATCTTTCTCTTCTCTTCTGTTTCTTTGGGGTAGATCACTAGAACTCACCTCTAGAGAAGGAAAGTTTGCAAGAACTACCAAAGTGAAGCCACAGACACACAACCTATCGTACTAAGTGTGCTCAGATGATTCAGATTACATCTCAAAACTAGGGCTAGAGGGAAAAAAAAAAAAATCACCATAATTTTCAGTACTTGAAAACCCCTTCCTAAACAAGAGCGTTTTTTGATTACTCTCACAGCTCTGCAGAGTGCATCAACACTTTGTCCATTATTCCCTTCTCCTCCACTTCCTTAGTGACAGACGGCTGGTAAAGAGAGTAACTTTGGGTTTTGTGATGCAAAATGTTTCTCTTCCTCAGACAAGCCTGCCCTCAGGAGCCCCTTGTTAGCGAGCCTCTCCAGACATTAGCACAGCAAGAATCATTGTCTTTGTCAAGTGAACTTTTTATTCTGAATGCATTTGGCAGAAACACTGCATAACTGGTCCTGGCAGCTCTTTCTTTCTTTTTGTGTGCAGTATTTTCTATGGATAATGGTACCTTTTCCTTTCTTAGCAGTTGCATACCTGTAAGTACCAGGGAAGGAGAAAAGAACACATATATTTGCTTTAAGGAATTTCTCGTATAGTATTTGCAATGTGTATTATAGTTGACTAGTTAATAGTAGCTCGCTACAATTAAGTACTATATACTAAAGCCAGATCTGTTTTGATACTTAGGGAACTTACAGAGACTTTTCTTCTGTTATACATGGTTTTGTCACAATGTGCCTGAATCCTGTGTCATGCGTACTTCTTGCCTTGTAGTTATCTTCTGCCATTTTAATCATTTAATCATGGAGGTTGTTGTTCAGTCTTTTTCCTTTTCTTTTTGAGCTCTGCTTATCTATAAAGTTTAAAGAAAAAAAAAAAACCCAATCGATGAACAGGTCACCTGCAGAGGCAGGGTACCGGCACAGCCTCAGCAGCACCCCTTGTGTGGCGCTGCAGAAGCGGGCCCCATGCACCCCAGGACCCCACCTCAGCGCAGCAGCCGGTGCAGCCTGTCAATGGGCCAGATGTTGTCTCCCCAACCCGGGCTCAGAACAGACTTCTCTGGGTCTTGGGGAAAAGGCCTGTTTCAGCGGTAGTGACGAGCCCTGCCAGCACCGACTGCCTCAGAGAGGCCACAACCCTTGCCTGCCTCTCAGCGCCAGCGAACTGCATGGCAAATGGCGACCGCCATTTTGTAGCCTGTCCTCGTTGAGGCGCAACCCTCACCCCACACGGCGGCGGGGCGGCCATACTAGGCTGGAGACCTACGCGGGACCTGAGCCTCACCGCGCTACGGTAGGGGCAGACGGTGAGCTGCGGGGCACAGCTGCGGCACCGGGGCAGCACCGCCCTGCCCTGCCCGGGCGCTGAGGCGATGGGAGCGGGCCCGTGATCTGCTGGAGGAGGCGCTAAGCCGGGTCAGGCCGCGCCGCGTCCTGTCCCACGGTGGTGTGCGCCGTTACCTCAGGGAGGCCGCGGTTCCATTGCTGTTTGTGAAGCAGCGCGCCGGGAGCGGAGCCTTTCAGAGGAGGCCGGTTAAACACCCTAAAAGAGAGTAACATTTAGTGAGCTACTGAAGAAATCGTTAGGAGCAGGAAATAAAAGTTAATGGGTATATCTGCATAGTTAGTATTAAATAGTTTACACTGAAACTAAACACCTTGTCTCCGTCTCTTCAGTTTACTGTCCAGAGCCATGAACTGTGAGCACAGCTCCATTTCTGCTCTGAGAAATGGGCCGTGATGAGAGAAATTATGTAGGACTTCTCCACATTTGGGGATTATAGTATGGAGGAGTCCCCATCTTTAGGCTTCACCTTTGTACCTAGTAACTTTATTTGAGCTCAGGCATAACCATTTTCAGGTTGTTTATGGATGTCTGAGGAGAAGAAATGCAGGTAGGTATTTCTCTCATACACTTTCCTTTGTTTGCAAAGAAATTGGAGGCTGTTCCTATGCTGAATGGGCCAATGCTTTTTTCAAGTGAGCACTTTGATTCAAGCAAAAATAATATTAACATGAACTATTGTGCATTTTCCCTCAGTACTCTCAACAACTATAATAAGAATATAGAAGCTCTGGATATTCCCAGATTTCTCCCAGATTCTTATGTTTCATAGAATCATAGAATCCCAGACTGGTTTGGGTTGGAAGGGACCTTAAAGCTCATCCAGCTCCAACCCCCTGCTATAGGCAGGGACACCTTCCACTAGACCAGGTTGCTTCAAGCCCCTGTGTCCAACCTGGCCTTCAACACTGCCAGGAATGGGGCAGCCACAGCTTCTGTGGGCACCCTGAATTTCTTCTCTGTATCTAATCTAAATCTACCCTCTGTCAGTTTTAAGCCATTCCCCCCTTGCCCTATCACTACATCTGCTTGTAAAAAGTTCCTCTCCAGGTTTCTTATAGGCCCCTTTAGGTACTGGATGGCTGCTGTCAGGTTTCCCCTAACCCTTCTCCAGGCTGAACAACCCCAGCTCTCAGCCTACCTTCATAGGGGAGGTGTCCCAGCCCTCTGAGCATCTTCGTGGCCGCCTCTGGACTCACTCAAGCAACTCCACATCCTTAATATTAGTGTTTGCAGTAACAGGATGAGTTGTCAATCCTAAACTATGATTTATATGAACATTGCTTATCCTTGAAACCAAACCAAACCAAGCCTTATTTCAGCACAGGCATTATTTTAGTTGTTGTTTGCAAATCTCAGATAGAAAAGAACAACTAATTTTTGCAGTACTTTCTAATTAGACATGCAGTGTAATGACATGCATGACAATTGATACAGTTGTTCCACTAATGCAAGCCATTTCTAGCCTTTCTTTAGACTGCATTTGAAAAATTAATTCATCATAGAATCATAGAATAGTTAGGGTTGGAAAGGACCTTAAGATCATCTAGTTCCAACCCCCCTGCCATAAGCAGGGACACCTGACACTATGTCACCCAANAATTCATCATAGAATCATAGAATAGTTAGGGTTGGAAAGGACCTTAAGATCATCTAGTTCCAACCCCCCTGCCATAAGCAGGGACACCTGACACTAAACCATGTCACCCAAAGCTTCATCCAATCTGGCCTTGAACACTGCCAGGGATGGAGCACTCACAACCTCCCTGGGCAGCCATGGCTAGATGCCAAAAGGTGAAAAGCTATTATTAGATGAAATCTTATAAAATGATCTCAAGAACTGAATGGTGATGGAGTATTTCTCAGGGAGCAAATAGTCTACAGAATTTAACTGATGAGCATTTCCAAAGTGTATTCTATGAAAGTGCTCAGTTGCTGGCCATTAAGTAGATTCGGGATTGTTTTGGGGTTTTTTTGCACCTGTTCATGTTTAAATAGACATACAGTACTGACTTGTAGCAAAACATGTAACCAACAAATCATATATGGAAGTATTTTAATCATACAACATATAATTAAAACGGAACCTACTCTTTCTGTGATTAAAAGGTTGAGATACACTACCTTAGCCTGATTTATAATCTTAAAATCATCTTATTTAAATGGATATACACAAACATTAATCACTACAGTAAATCCCTTTAAAAGTCAGGAGGGCGTCATGCTTTTTAAATACCTGTTCATCCCTCTGTGCATTTTTCTTTGTCTGGAAATGGACTTGTGAAGACAAACATAATGCATGATTGCATTAACCTACACACATCATAAACACTGGTGAATCAGAACTTAATGTAATTATACCAAACAGGTTTCACTGGAAGGGAAAAAACAGTTGCTGAAGACTTCAAGTATACTGTTGAAATGCCTGTTATTTTGGGGAAATCTTGAGGAAGTTTTAATTTCTGGCTGTGCAAATAATGGATACAGCACTCTGAACTGTAAGTGTCTGAGTTAATACATATCGTGTCATATTGTCTTGTCCTACCAGGTCACTTGGGTGCTGCTTCAGTTTGCCTTTCTTAGCTTTTAAATAAATGCAAATGTACCTTGTTCAGGGGTTGCCACCATCTTCAAGAAAACAAACAGAACTCTATGATTCAACCAGCTCAACAGGTCACTTTCTTACCTCAGGAGTTCATCAGCCTTCTGCTTCATTAACAGGGAGAACTCACATTAAGACTTCACTCCATATGTGCATTCCTCCTCTTCCAAATCATGTTTGGAACACATAAGGAGTGTTTACATGGAAACACTCCCTATCATACCTGCTACTTTCCTCATCTGCATCTCTGCTTAAAAGTAGAGTTGCTGTATTTCTGAGAGCAAAATAAAAAGGTAAAAAGAAGGATAAGGTGCTCAGTCATTTCTAATATGTCCTTGGGAGAGTCACAGAACCTATCTTAAGTCCCACATCAGGGCTCTTCCCGTAGGAGGCTCAAGGCCCCTGAAGGAAACAAGCTGCCAGTTCTCAGCCTGCTGAGCCAAAGCCCACACTGCTTTCTTTGTCTTGGGACAATTCAGACTTGTCATAGCTAAATCATAATTGCATCCCAAAACCCATCCCATCCTAGACTGTCCCTCATCCCATTTACCGCGTGAGAGGAAAAGCAGAGACAAATACAGTAATCTGGGTCGAAAGGGTCTGGTAGCTAAGGTCTTCTTGCAGTTAGACTTTCAATTAGACAGACACCTGATGTAACAGCTCCTACCTTTAATGCATCTGTGCAGACTTGCATACAAAGATGGTTGCTGTAGCTGAAAAATCTAGTTTTGTTTTCATTTGCACTAGTAGAAGAAAAATAGCAAATACAAAACTACTGCATTACCTGAATACAGAGGACAGCAAGGGCTAAGCAACTAAGAGGTTTTACAGCATGGATTCAAAGCAAAACAAACGCAGAGGGAACTGAAAAGGAGAGAGAATGGCAATTAAAAAAGCCTTCAGCAATGAAGGAAATGGAATACTGGCAGTGTTAATATATGAGTGGATTCCACTGCCTCTGAAATCAGTGGAAGTAGTGAGAAAAATACTGGAGCTTTATGCATATATTCAAAGATTATATAGAGCAGAAACCAGCAGCTGCAGAGTAGTCAGTTAAGGCCAGCAAAACAGTTTAGGTAGCAACACAACATTAAAGAGTAATTACACTAGCATCCGGAAAGTGCAGAAGCAGTAACAACGTAACAGTTCTAGCCAAGATGAAAGCACAAGGTCCATAACCGTAGTCTAGCATTTACAAATCATAAGCACAAACTGCAGACGTCAGGCAGACACCTAGAAACAGAATGGGGGAGATGGAATGCCTGATGTAGAGATAGCACTGAAATGTAAATAGCACCGCTGAACTACAGTGAGTTAGAATTATATTGGATTCACTCCTAGCACTAAACTCTAGAGGAAAGGTGACTCAGAGGACTTGAAAGCCAACAACAGACAATACAGAGAGAAGAGTCTACATGTTGTATATTCTAGATACTGATTGCTGAGAGAAAGACCCACATAGATTCTAGCAAGTATGTAATGTGTAGCTATTCCATAACATGAGTCAACGTTACCCAAACACTATCATCTTACACTTCATTCTGCAGAGCTACAATGAGGTGTTCCCACAAGTAATCTTTAGTCTTGTTTTGTACAGTTTTCTTCACAGAAGCAGCAATGATACTACTGGGAGCACCATTACAACCTCTCATGGCTACATTGAGAATTATTGCTGGGCAGACTCGATATAATTGTTGTTGTTAAATTTCTGAGTTTACCCTTAGTGGCTGAACATCTGAAACACTGAGTGGCCTATGTCACTCAAATGATAGGCCTGAGTAAGCATGCAGGACATTATTAATAAAGTTTGTATGGTGAACTTATCCAAATAATTATTTCCAGGTCTCAAAAGTCTTTCTCCTTCCCATATAACATTTTTCCCCATTGTACAGAAAACTAAAAGCTGCAGAAGGAAAAAGTAACATGAGGTTATATTGCATGTTAAGAATATCCTATGCAAATTCCCAGTAATTACACTGTATATGATTCTAATAAACAACAATGCTGGGCAAGAGAGATTTACTGTTCTTTATTTGTGTCCTGGGTTTAGCAGTAGCAGTCAGTTTTTCTCCTTAGTAGCTGCTGCAGTTTTTATGTTCTGACTCTCCCCGGAACATAGCTGATAACACCAGTGCTTTTAGTTGTTGCTAAGTAATGTTTATTCTGACCAAGGACTTTCTGAGTCTCATGCTCTGCATGAAACCTTCCTATTATCTTGCTATTAGGAAAAACAAATCCAAGTAAGGATGAAGTGGAAGTATGAGCCATTTCTGAATAGCCAGGTATCTGAAGGTTATTTGAATGATATCAGTCAGCTGCTGTAAAGTATCAATTGTACAAATACAGCACTAGTCTCATGAAAGGCAACAGGCATCTTTGAATCTTGGAATATATTTGTTTCTTGAGATAGCAGCTTCTGGCAGGGGAAAAACAAAACACAAAACAACGTCAAAACAAGAAAAAAACCTGCAACCCGTGAAGTAGGGCTATTGAGGAGGTATCTATCAGTGTGCCCAGAGTCACAGGTGTCTGTGGGAAACAAACCAAATTTAACTTCCTGGTGATTTTGATTACTGCCAAAATACCTGTATGGAAAGGACATTTGAGGTTGGAGGCAGCAGAGCATGAAAATATGCAGAAAACATGAAAGTGAAGCATGAAAGGGCTGAATCTCGCTTAAGTCCCGTGCACACATTTATATTCCTTTGCTTATGGCAGAGCCAACAACCTGAAATCCTCTAACATCAGTTATCTACCGTTCTAGAACAGCACTTAGACTTAAGCCATTGTCCATCATATTTGAGAGATCATGGCAGTCAGGGGAAGTTCCCGAAGACTGGAAAAGGGGAAATATAACCCCTATGTCAAGAAGGGGAAAATGGATGACCCAGGGAATTACAGACCAGTCAGTCTCACCTCTGTGCCTGACAACATCTTGGAGCAGATTCTCCTGGCAGGCATGCTAAGGCACATGAAAAACAAGGTGCTCGGTGGCAGCCAGCATGGCTTCACTAGGGGGAAATCCTACCTGACCAATTTGGTGGCCTTCTATGATGGGGCTACAGAACTGATGGACTTAAAGGGGTAGAGCAGTTGATGTCATCTACCTGGACTTGTGCAAAGCATTCGACACTGTCCCACACGACATCCTGGTCTGTAAATTGGAGAGACATCAATTTGATAGGTGGGGCACTCGGTGGATAAAGAACTGGCTGGATGGCCGCTCACAAAGAGTTGTGGTCAATGGTTCAGTGTCCGGCTGGAGGCCAGTGACGAGTGCTGTCCCTCAGGGATCGGTGTTGGGACCGGTCTTCTTCAACATCTTTGTTGGTGACATGGACAGTGGGATTGAGTGCACCCTCAGCAAGTTTGCTGATGACACCAAGCTGTGTGGTTGGGTGGATACGCTGGAGGGAAGGAATGCCATCCAGAGGGACCTTGACACGCTTGTGAGGTGGGCTGATGCCAACCTCATGAAGTTTAACCATGACAAGTGCAAGGTCCTACACCTGGGTCAGAGCAATCCCAGGCGCAGCTACAGGTTGGGCAAAGAGGAGATTCAGAGCAGCCCTGCCGAGAAGGACTTGGGGGTATTGGTTGATGAGAACATGAACATGAGCGGACTGCAGTGTGCGCTTGCAGCCCAGAAAGCCAACCGTATCCTGGGATGCATCCAAAGGAGTGTGACCAGCAGGTCAAAGGAGGTGATCCTGCCCTTCTACTCTGCTCTCGCAAGACCTCACCTGGAGTATTGTGTGCAGTTCTGGTGTCCTCAACATAAAAAGGACATGGAGCTGTTGGAACAAGTCCAGAGGAGGGCCACGAGGATGATCAGGGGACTGGAGCATCTCCCATATGAAGACAGGCTGGGAAAGTTGGGGCTGTTCAGCCTAGAGAAGCCCTCCTAGCAGCCTTCCGGTATCTGAAAGGGACCTATAGGGATGCTGGGGAGGGACTCTTCATTAGGAACTGTAGTTATATAACAATGGGTAATGGGTTCAGACTTAAACAGGGGAAGCTTAGGTTGGATATATGGAAGAAGTTCTTTACTTTAATGGTGGTGAGGCACTGGAATGGGCTGCCCAGGGAAGCTGTGAATGCTGCATCCCTGGTGGTGTCCAAAGCCAGGTTGGACAGAGCCTTGGGTAGCATGATTTAGTGTGAGGTGTCCCTGCCCATGGCAGGGGGTTGGAACTTGATGATCTTAAGGTCCTTTCCAACCCTGACTATTCTATGATTCTACTGAACCGATTTACTTACTGAACCAAACAGGAGGTGTTTCCTGTCTTAAGGGAGCTTACAAGTTAAGTGTGAGACAAAACCAACAAGATAAAGCAAATGGCAAGAGCATGTAAATGAAACAATACTTAACAGTCCCTTCAGCTGCCCTGAAAATCTTAGTTTAACAAATGTGCATATCTATAGTTTAAACAATGCATAACTTCACACCAGTCATTCTCAGGAAGTACTTTGTCACAGAGACTCTCAGATTAAAGCAGCAGCTTTGTAGTTAACTTTGTTGAGAGCACTGGGAAGCTGTCCTAGAACACAGACAGTATACCTGTACCTTGAAAAAATGCAAAGTTGGTTTTATGTTTTTAAAGCTGATGTGCAGCAAATCTACAGTGACTACCACCAGAGAGGAAGAAAGCAACCACAGCTTCTACAGACTCTTTTCAAGCTGTACCCCCAGGCTATCTCTGTATGAAGCACTCCAAGAGAATGCAGTCTTACTTGAAAAGTATCATTATACAGTTTAAGGGTCTTCTCCAGCTATCTTAGGATTGTTCTCTTATGGAATACTACACAAGCAAGGTAGTTGCATATATAACATGGAGAGACAACAAAGACATGAAGAAAGTTAGAAGGAGACAGCCCCAGCTTTTCAAAGAAACAGAAGGAAAACAACACTTCTTACAGCAAGCTGTATTAATGGCTTCAAGAAGCCAGGTGCAAAGGATATTCTTTGACACCTGAAAACCAGACAAAGGCTCATTATCTGCTTTGGGTATTTGCCAGTGCTTACACATAATCCCTGAGAACATGTTGTTCTGATTTGGTAAGTGCTTCAGTATGCAGTTCCATTCTACTTCAATGTGGCACATACGCATTTGGTCACCACATTTAAGGTCAAAGCACAGAGACAGTAGATGTGCCCAACACTTAGAAGAACTATTGTTAAAATGAAGGAAACAATACTTCTCCACTTCCCTTCTCTCCCTTCATCAAACTCCCCCCCTCTTCCCCCCCCCGATTTAATCTCTGAAAGGTATCCTGCTTTTGCTTTTTTTGTTGAAGCCTAAAGACTGAAACTCCAACCCTGAGGAATAGGCCAGAATCCTTTTCAGTCTAAATTATTAAGGAGTTACAAGTTCAAAGCAGCCCTATGATGGCAGATGTATTGCACAACAGATGATGTAGGCAATTTAACAAACTGACTTGAGGGAGTTTGATTTTACAGGAAAAGTTTTCTCCCAGAAAATTCCTGCTCCATAACAGCAGGGGTGGGGGGTGGGGAGAGGGAAGAAAGCTTGTTTCTCAGTGGAAAGTTTTACCATTTTTGCCATCCATGTGATTCATACAAGAGATAAAGGCAGAAAGGAATAATAGAAGTTGATTATTGGGTGGTAGATCATTCAATGATGTGCGGGGTTTCCATGGAACCAGCTCCCATTTTCATGAATTAAAGCGAGTAGACTGCTGTACCTCAAGAGACAGAATTACAGGAAATGGCTTTTCAGGTAATTGTGCTTTCATGAAAGCTCATTTTGAGGCATTTTAACTGGGATTTACAGCTAAATTTAACAGGCTTTTCAAAAGACTGCGGGGGGGTGGTGGGTGTTGTTT
>NDXB01006285.1:0-56765 GCA_002631895.1 Agapornis roseicollis | reverse complement strand
TTGATATTATAAGTGGGATTAGAGAGTGAGGGGGGGGGGGGGGGGGGGGGGGGGGGGGGGGGGGGTGGTGTTCCACATTTTCCTGTACCATGCAAAAGTGTATATTGCAAAAATCATGTTTCAGGGTAGTAAGATTAACTTACTTAAGATTCAGTTTTTCTTTCTCAGTAGTATTTCAAAGAAACACAATACCTGAAGCATGTGGTATGAAATTTCTTGAACAGAACTGGAGGTAAGAAAGTAAAAATTACCTAGTGAATAAAAACCCAATAGATCTATCAGTTAACATCATTTTTTAATTTATTAAACACCCTCGTCATTTATACAGCTAAAAATTCATGAAGTGTTTGACTTCACTAAGAATATGCTTTTCCTACTTAAGGACATCCAGTTCCAGGAATTAACAGATCGTCCAACGTAGGATGATTGCAACCATGGTGACAGGACACTGCAGTGGCACAAGAGACAAGGTAAATCACAAGGCTGAACCCACAGCAACTGGGGCTCTTCCTAGTGTAAGAGCACTCCCAGGCAAACAACTGCCCACCTGAGAAAACGTGAGAGCAAGTGCTTGTGCACAGTCCTCCCAAAAGCAGGTATTCATGCAGCATGGCCTTCAGATGAGCAGTATGGATCTCACTGACTGCAGTGAGCAATCCACCCAGCAAACATTGTCACATACGGGCAGTATCCTAAGATTACATGCACACTCTCGTATCCTGCAGTTGACACTTGAAAGCTGTAAACCTCCATACACTGGGTCAGCTCATCCCAGTGGCTTTCTTACTTTGCAAACATCATAATTTCATAGAATCATAGAATGGTTTGGTTTGGAAGGGACCTTAAAGCTCATCCAGTTCCAACTCCCCTGCCAAAGGCAGGGACATCTTCCACTAGACCAGGTTGCTCAAAGGGCCATCCAACCTGGCCTTGAACACTGCCAGGGATGGGGCAGCCATAGCTTCTCTGGACAACCTGTGCCAGTGCCACACCACCCTCATAGTGAAGAATTTCTTCTTTGTATCTAATCTAAATCTCCCCTCTCTCAGTTAAAAAATCATTCCTCCTTGTCCTGTCAATCCTACCTACATTCATCATTACCCCCACCTCTGAGAAAAAAAAGTAAAAAGCAGTTCTGCAGAAACTGGGTTAGATGAAAATTAGATCTAAATCATATCAAGATCAGCACAAACTGCACTGTCTCCTCTGGCAGCTACATTCACAGCTCAAATTGACTGTATGGGAGTCTGAAGTAAAGAGTAACATCTATTGGTACTGTAGAGTCTCTTTTTAAAGGAAAAATGTGCTTTGCTGTGAAATGCTGTGAGTTATGCAAGATTCCCACTGCAGAGGTGATGCAAGTAGTCACTGAAAATCTCAGGCTGCCACTAAGGAAAAACGCTGTTATCCAAAGGTCAAGGTCAAAACAAGACTGTTTCACCACATTTCTCGAATGTCAGGAAAAAAGGAGAAATCTAATACATAAATATATATACATTCATCAACTTGAAGTAATAGTTAACTCCAGAAACAGACTGACAGAAGAGGAGCTCAAGCACGGTTTTCCCAGCAGTACAGTTTCTCAACTCAGCATTTTAATTTTGGCAGTTTGGAGCAGCAATACTGCAAGAGCCAGCATAAAATTAAGCACAACCTTAAGCGGTATAGTTGAGAACAATAAAGTAATCCAAATTACCAATACAAAGTACATGACTGCATCTAAGTAACAAAAAGAAAACACACCAGATTCCTCTCTATGCAAAGTACTTTCCATGCACAGGCTTCTGACAGTTATACAACTGCCTGGCTATTGAGTAAACTGAATAACAATTGCATTTGGGATGGCTGCGGTAGAGAAAAAAATGTCACGACCACTCAGATTGACAGTAGACTTTTATTAACATATCTTACAGTTGTTGATTATTGTACTCCTAGTTTTATACTCTTCTGATGTGTTATAAAGATTTAGATTCTACAGTAATGTACTGTACTTAAATGGTCATTCATACAGGATATCACACCAGAACATTTGAGTAATACACGCACACACCACTCTAGTTTGGACCTGTTATTTTTCAAGGTTAGCTTAATAAAGTAGGATTAAAAAAGTTATGGGGGAAATAAAAATTCTTGTTTAGCAGCATGCAAGGATGTTCAAGTACAATTTTTCCACCAAGTGATTTTGTTGTTGTTGGTTTTAAGTTGACTGGTGACTAATTCACCAGTACTAAAATAAACACTATGAAATACCCAAATGTTAAAGTTAAGGCTAATAGTTTTACTTCACATCCATATGCACAACCAGAGAACATTCCATTTTAAATAAAACACAGTAATCAAATTCTGGGTACATTATCGCTTGTAAATATAGCATTGCAGCTTCAAACTACAGATTACTCAAGTTCATGAGCCCTGTAATAATGTTATGCTGGAGATGTAAAGATTCTTTTTGCTCTTTAACCACACTTACAAAATGGCCTGATACTCATAATGAGCAATGCAAAAATATTACAGGCAGAACTTATAATACAGTATCAAAAAAGGAATATTTTGGAAAAGACATAGCCATTTAGTTGGTGAAACAGAATAATTCTACTCTTACAGGAAGTACTGTAATACTTTTGAAATATATATATTTATATGTATGTAGAAAACCCAGCATCCTTTATTGTGGTTTTTTGAATTGCAGGTATCCAGAAAAACTCATTGTATTTACTTACTTTTCCTTCTGTCCATTCTCCATGATTGCTATACAGTCATTTTATTTCCCCTACGCACTTTTCACTAGATAAGGACTTCCACTGGGGAACTGTTTTCATTGTATATGTGGTTTTATCATAAGATGGTTTATTTTACACATACAAATTTTATCTTACACGCAAGCAATGAAAGTCAAAACTACCAGGACTGCTTGGTAGTACTGTATGAAATAGCCAGCAAATGTCCAACACTTGTGAAAAACATTAGTAGCAATATATTACATACCAGATTTTAACTATAATCTTTCCTACCTACTTACATGGTGGTGTTTAGCCCAGTCATGCCTGCTGTCATGAATTTTTTTAGACCTCTAAGCATGAACTGTTTTGGCATTTACCCAGTGAGGCTGCACATGCATTGGTTGTTCATATAGGCTATCTCTGTTAATTTGGTTTTTTTCCCTTTTAGGAAACCAAGCAGAAAGAACAGTGATTACTCTAAACAAATACAATATAGAAGAACCTCCTGAAATGACAGGAAAGATGCAAAATTATGTTTCATTTGCAGAATAGCCTGTACATCTCCAATCCAATCATTCTGAAACATACATCTGGGTTTGAAAAGACAGGCAGGCTTATGGTGGTTAGGCTTGTAACTGTGACCTGCTATGTTGGGTGCCATACAAATTCTCTATATACAGCAATTTCTGTATGTGTTATCACTAACAGTTTATTCAATTTATATGGAAAAAAATGTCTCCCTGCTGGAAAAGAACAAGAATATACGTTCTGGATCACATGAAGAGCATTAGGTACCTAATTTACAGCTATTTCACTTATTTATGGAGACAAAAAAAAAAAAGGAATTCCTGAGAATGCAGAAGTTTCCAGTAATGCCTGAAATATTTCAATAGACCTCTCATGATAAGTGAAATACTTAATTAAACTTCCAGACCAATTGTAACCATGCAGTCTCACAATTCTTTTACAAACCCTAATTACAAACGTGTTATCAAGCAAAACCTCAAAACCAACACAAAAAAGGCCAAGAAATTTTATCCAACATATTTAGTAGATGTAGTAGACATACACATTGTTGCAGCAGAAATTGCTAAAAGCTCAACTCCATGCAGAGAAAAATAAAACCTTGACAGCTATCCCTGGAGCCTCTAAACAACTGTAAGTAAAATTTGTGCTTCTTAACAATAATGGGCTTTAAAAAAAGAAGAAAAATGGACTACGGAGTGCAATCAGATTGCTCACACCATTCTGAGGGTTTAATTTCAAATTCTCATATCATTATTTAGTAGCAACAGCAGCTAATTTTGCTAAAATTTCACGTGTTGACAAAGTTCCATTTCCCTTTTATGCCCAGACCCCACTTCACCCGAGGCAAAGAGCTAAACTCCCATTCAATTAAAGCTATTGTCAGTCGAGATGCATTTGTTCATGGTGACAGTGATGAACTGGCATGTAGATGATGATTTACAAGCCATTATAGTGTGGCCCCCATCTTTTATTGATATGATCAAAAGTATGAGACACCCACTGCTGCTCAAGCACTTTGTATCTTTCCTTGCATATGTAGAGAGGTTTACCACGCCTGTAGGAAAAGGGATAAAAAAAGAAACACAAATAGTTAATAGGCCAAGGAACTGTAAAACTTCATTACATAATCAACACATGACACTTGTACAACTTTTTTCCTAGGGAAAGCCTGCATTTTTATTGGTGAGGGGCTTTTGGTTTTGGTTTTAAAAGGATAACTGTTGGGCCTTCCCTTCCTCCCTTCTGGATAGTAGAAACCTGAGAGCATCTCTTGTTCTCTCAGGCTCGTGTAGCTTGGAAGCTGCACTCCTTCCCTACATTAGGATTCAACTGCATTGTTTGACTGACAGCAAACAACAACTCTGGGAGAAAAAGTGTTTCCCTATGCAACACTAAGAATTGACTGTCATTGGGAATGGCAACATAGGAATCTGTCAATAGAAATCATCTGTCAATGATCATGATTACACCACCTTTGCGCAAAAACAACAGCAAAGAGTCCAACTTGCAGTAAATGGGGATTTTCCAACCAAGGAAGGTAGTTATTAGTTATAATCTGTTATTGCATAACATAAAAGTTGATCGATACAGAGGAGCAACAATGAAACACACTCATAATGAAAACATTACCTAAGATCTCTGTCTTCTTCACCGTGTGCATCTAGATAAACAGAACCCCAAAGGCAGAAACGATGACCTCGTATGATGATGATTACAGATGCGTTAATCAAAAGAAATATTCCTGTCCCAGCTCCACAGTTTTGAGAATGCTGTAACAGTATGGTTCAAAAGGGTAAGAGTGCAAAGACTCTGTTAGTGTCTGTCAAAATAGTAATTCATTTTGCTTGAAATAACATATACACATTATTTAATAAGAGTTTGAAAAAGGTTAGCCTGCCCCAGAATTCTCCAGGCAAACTAAAATTCCATGTCTTGTGCTGCCACAACAACAAACCAGTTCCCTGCTCAAAAAGGGAGAATATTTGTTACCATGCAAAAATAAAATTACCTAATAAAAATGAGAAAAAACATTCTCTCTGGTATTTTGGATTGGTTGCTGTAGTAACAAACTGTGTGGCATGGCCAAATAGTTTTCATAGACGGCAAGAATAAGAGAAACTATTCAGAAAAACTTAATATTATCTCCTTTACAATAGTCTGTATTACCAAGCATTTGCTTTCTCTGTCCGTGCTCACAGACCTAGTCTACAGCTCTACAAGTCTAGTAAAAAAGTAATTTTGCTTAAACTTCAGTGTCACCATTTCTGTGACCAGCACGATCGGTATCATAACAAATTCATTTTAGCAATTTAAAACGTGCTCTTCCTATACAATTTTATTACAATTAGAGGCTATAATCCCATAACCTATCATGAAATTTAATTATATAGATTTTTAATTCCTTTTTGTATAATTTTGTTTTCGAGAAGCTTGGCACCTTAAATACAGCTGTAAATTCTATTTGAAATCTTGTCCATGTTAGCACCATGACAGAAAGGTGAGTTCGAACAATTTCAAACAGGATCCAAGATCCCCCTGAAATGTCTTCTGATTTTATGCCTCATTGGGAGGAAAAAAAAAAAAATGGGAAAAAAAAATAAAAATAAAATTTCCCCTCAGTTTTGTAAAGCCCAAGTAGCTCCAGCCTTCTACTGATTGTCCTATGGTAGGAAACAGAACAGCTGTTAGTGCAAACCTTTAGCATAGACAGGAAAACAGTACTAGATGCTGTCCAACTCAGGTTCCTGAAAGAACTTATGCATACGCTGTCTAGAAAACTTCGCTTCTGAATTAAAGCCAAAGGCTTTAAAATGCTCTTTATCTAGTTATAGTCTGTAGATCACTAGTAGATGGTCAGGTATGTCAGAAAGTATTCTATAAAAGGAAAATAAGAAAAAACCCAAAAAACCATACACTGATATTCTTGTGTACACAGAAAGCAAGGAAACAAAACAGGGAAATTAAAATAATAAGCAGTCAGAATTTAGACAAAATTCCATTAGTAATGAATCAAACCCATGTGTCAACATTACACACAATGGCTTTGCAAGAATTCCTCAAATAGGCTGTGGGCTTAACAATGTGACTAGAATTACTCTTTAGAATCCAGTGTAGGTCCATCTAACAGAAATAAGCACTAAACATTATTATTGGGGTTGGACTAGATGACCTTTAGATCTTCCTTCCAGCCCAAAACTATTCTATGATTATATAAGCACATTTTGGAAAGAAAGCACCAAAACTGAGCAATGGAGTTAAAAACTATCCAAAAGAGTGAGAATCAATTACAGAATGTGAATTATCTCTCTCTTACCAGAACACATTCACAGTAACTCTGTTGTTTGCAGCACAGTCCTTTCAGGCATACAAAAGTACCACAAACTAGACAAACAGCAGGATCTTTAGGAACCTTGGTGCAAACAGTACAAGTCTTTCTGTGATAATACTGGAAAATGGTATTATAATTTTCAGGCAACTGAAGGAGGCGTGGCAAGTCCCACTTAGGTTCCTGGATAAGCAAAGCCTACAAATAATACAAGAACAATTTATTAGTTCTGAACATTAGCTAATGCCCTGGTGTTTTCTAAGAAAGGAAGCCTGTAGTTTAAAAATCTCTCACTTCTCCACTTGTAAGTCAAAACTGATCTGGCTGAACACCCTCCCCAGCTGTGGTCACATCTCATTTTTTGCAGTGGGTGTGAAACAGTGTCCTGGGTTCAGCAGTAGCAGTCAATTTTCTCCTTCTTAGTAGCTGGTGCAGCACTGTGTTTTGACTCAACCTGGGAACAAAATACTGATAATACTGGTAATACTGATGTTTACTCTGACCAAGGACTTTGTGAGCCTCATGCTCTGCCAGGGAGGAGGGGAGGCCGGGAGGAAGCAGGGACAGGACACCTGACCCAAGCTAGCCAAAGAGGTATTCCATACCACAGCACATCATGCCCAGGATGTAACTGGGAGTTATCCGGAAGGGCTAGTGCTCTGGGGGGTTGGAGGAGGGATTCAGTTGGTTGTTGGTGGGGTGTCGTAAGTTATCTGTCAATGGTTGGTGAGATGCTGTATTCTTTTCCCTTGTTATTTCCTTTATCATTATTACTGTTGGTGGTAGCAGCAGTGATTTGTGTTATACCTTAGTTACCAAACTGTTCTTATCTCAGCCTGTGAGAGTTTCATTCTTTTGATTCTCCTCCCCATCCCTTTGGAAGCAGGGGGAGGGCAAGAAAGGGGGGTTGAGTGAGTGAATGAGCTGCGTGGCTGGGTTTAAACCATGACAAACAGACAGTAGCCTTTCCACAAGGATGTTTCTAAATGTGACGTTTTTAAAGTGAGACCTCAGGACCTAACATGCAGCTGGCTCCTTTTCAGTCACAGAAAGAATGCTATCAGTTTCACTGCAGTCTCTTTCAAATGCTTATCAGATTGTCAGCAACTGTATTTTGAGATTAATCTTGAGTATTCAAACTTTCACTGACAATAGCCTAACTCATGCCTGCAAGCATGCATAGGCAGATGCAGATAATTTTGCAGAGTAAACAATGCATCTGGCTTGCTTCTGACACCATAAACTTAGGAGAAGGGGACTCCAATTGTTGAGAGGCACCTTCTTCATAAAAACCATGCAGTAATGTTGAAACATTTCCATTTCACAACTGATATTCCAATCATACTTATTCAAGTCTTTGTACTGTTTCTTTACCTTTCATACATGATGTGCAATCTTTTATCAGTTGACTATTAAAAATGCTTTTATTTTTTAATCTTTTTCAGCACTGCAACTGAAGATGCTCAAAATTATCAGTAACATAGGCAAGAAAAAGCTTCTGGTACCTATTTTCATAGAAGTTAAAGTTTTAATTACATGCCTTTCACAGGCTTCAGGTGCAGAAGACATGGGCACATTTAATATCATCTAAGAACAGCATTTTGAATTTCTGTCTCCAGTAATCATATATAAAAAAACAGACAGGTTTTCTTATTCCTGTTTTTAACCAATCCATTCCCACATCCACTAACTAATATTTCTGATTACAGCTTCCTCTCTCATTTACAAGTCAGGTTCTCAGATCCCTATCCAAGACAGTAGTATATGTACACAGTGAATCAAGCAACAAATAGCTGCTGCCATATCAGGGCTATTTTGGAAGAAGTAATTTTGCTACATACCTTTACTTGATCTGGATGTCTGTTTCCAAATGAAGCCAATTCTGAGCACCACTGTGATATCATGTCAAATGCTGGCACTGGCCAATCAAGACAAGAGGCACTGGTGAACTGATGAGCCGACTGAAAAGATGGTAATAGACCCAGGCAGCTTGCAAGAACTGTGAATTCTTCATCTTCCTTTTGGGTATGAAACCAGAGAGACTTAGATTAATACATATGCTCTGAATGTTTAAATAGTTTATTAAAAATGTATCTATTCCAATTACAAAAGTAAAGATGTTCTGGTACAATGATGCTAACAATCATGTTTAGAGACACAGAAAACCTTCGAACTTTTCCAGATTACCTTAAACTGAATTTTCAAAATGCAGGAAACTAGTCAGTGAAGAAACCCCAAAATGTCCCAGAACCCCAACCAAAACCCACACAAACACACAAATCCAAAAAACAAAAACGAAAAAGAAAATTCCAAACTCCCCAATAATTTTCTTCCTGTTTATCATCCCAAACTGGCTTGTTGCTGGTTTTAGAGATGAGATGATTTTGAAGCAAGGAACTGAGGGAGCTGACCTGCAGCAAACTGTACTTAAATCAGCCATGGAACTTAAACATAATTGTCCAATGATGCAGCATCTCTGAGAATGAAGTCCAAACATTAACAGGCATTAAGCAAAACCAGGGCTGAATTCCAGTCTGTGTGAAAATCATGCCATCTCTGCAAATGCTGGACAAGTTTTAGAAGTGTGCTGGCATGTTCTAAGACAGGGATTTGCAACCTGATAAATAAGCATCTTATTTACTGAATTTTAAGAGTATCAGGAATCAGGGAAACTGCCTTGAAAACTGTCCTGCGTTCAGCAGCAGCAGTCATTTTTTCTCCTTCTTAGTAGCTGGTGCAGCAAAGAGTTTTTGACTATCAGCCTGGGAACAGAGCTGATAATACTGATGTTTACTCTGACCAAGGACTTTGTGAGTCTCATGCTCTGCCAGGGAGGAGGGGAGGCCAGGAGGGAAGCAGAGACAGGACACCTGACCCAAACTGACCAAAGAGGTATTCCATACCACAGCACATCATGCCCGGGATGTAACTGGGAGTTTTCTGAAAGGGCACGCTCTGCTTGGTTGGGCTCATTTTGGCGGGTGGTGAGCGGTTGTATTCTCTCCCCTTTTTATTTCCCTTATCATTATTATTACTGGTGGTAGCAGCAGTGGTTTGTGTTATACCTTAGTTACTGGATTGCTCTTATCTCAACCCATGGGAGTTACATTCTTTTGATTCTCCTCCCCATCTCTCTGGGAGCAGGAAGGCGAAAAAGAAGTTGTGGGGGGGGAGAGGGTGGAGGAGTAGAAACTGCGTGGCTGAGTTGCTGACAGGCCTTAAACCACGACAAAAACAAATTTATAGAAAACAAACAAAGTTGCAGAGCAATGCTACTAAATGATTTAAAAATAATCTTAGGATATAAAATATATACTATTAAAAAGATGCCTTAAAAGTCTAAGTTTTGATCTCTAGCTTTTATATGGAAACATCTGAGTGTGCTCCTCTCAATCTGTACCTGGCAACTAGGTAAATCTCCTCCAAAAAGATGGTGTTGAAGAAGGCTTGCGATCCTGAGGAAAGGCAGGCAGAACTGCTGCAGATAGCACTCTACAGATTCAGGATTTACCTATGGAGGAAGGAAGCAATTACTGAATTTTGTCCCAGATAAGTTGTCTGCCATGTAAGAAATTCCAATATGAAACAAATGATTTTTAGCATACTACATAAACTGCTGCATTAAGCACACATTCCAAGGGCCAGCATTTCACTAATAATCTGAAATAACTGTGGTTTTTTTTTTCCCCCTTGACAAATGGTTTTCCTACTTAAATATTCAGTTTTCCATGTTTCTGAAAGGTCTTTCATACATATGATTAAAACCCACAATTATAAAGAAGTATTTGTCAATAAATTTCCCAGCACAGCACTGGCCACATACGATATTAGTAAAAGAAAGATCTGCACAGGCAAACTGTCCCACAGGGATGTGCTTTGATCTGGAAAAAGAGGAGTTGTACTGCAGTCTTTAGCAAGATCAGAGAAAAACCATTTTAACAACGAAGCTGAAAAACTTAAACAAGAGACAGAAACGGGTCATGCTGCATAACTTCTCAAGAGATTTGCCAATACCACTGTTAATTCTTCAGTCTCTCCTTCTTCATACATCTTCCCCTTAGACAGCTCGCTGATTACATGACCCAGCAACACTTCCCAAGATGTTTCTCCACTGGATGTATTCTGCAAATAAGAAGGAAAGAAACTCAAAATGCATTGGGCATGAAAAGGAGAAAGGGTTCCTGGTAAAAGTAATAGCAACGAAGTACATTTCCTTTTGTTCAGCACATGGATTTTGACATATTGCTTTAAAAAAAAAAAATGAATTCTACAAAAGGGACTGCATTTATGTCACAGAGTGAAATGGGAATTGCCACTTCAGTTACATGTGTTCTAAACTGAGTGTTACATGAGAACACTAATAAAATGTTGGATTTCCGTTGTTTTTTTTCTGTGAGTATAAGAATGCATACTTTTAGGAAGAATCACTTCATGGATACATCGTGTTTTGACAGAATTTGAATTCTAATACACCTAATTAAAAAAAACAGTAATTTTCTAAAATGTACCAACCAGAATGAGCTCCAAAACTCTTGCTGTGTATGTAAGTTGAAATGACTCTATTATAAAATGGAAAGTTATGTTTGGAATGAACAATATCTACTACAGATAGAAAGAAATATTCAAAGAATAAACAGCCACTAAGCTTTGTGCCACAACATTTACATTTACAGGCAACAAGTATAGAAAGCCATCAGAAATAGAAAGCAGTATTCACATAAACATTTCAGTTTCAAGTCATAATAAATCCTACCCAGGAATAACATGATTGGGTGTGAATTTTGAGCTCTGTTAGCGTATCATGAACAATAAAAACAGTAACAGAGGGGAGCATTACTGGGCTTCTTTAAAACAATTCCAAAGCAGCTAGGTGGGATTAGACCTATAAAGACTTCAGTACGTAACAATGCACATAATTCACCACTTGGTTTCTTTAGTGCATTCTGACACCAATTAAAATTGTTGATTTTAGATGGGGCCTACACCTTTCAGCATTGGGAAGACTCACTGTTCATGCTCATAGTCCAAGAGCCAGAAGGCAACACATGTTTGAATTAGCAATTAGGACAAACCTTTTATCTACATTATTCTTGGAAGTTTACTGCACAGGCATTTACAGTGTACTTCTTATGACACCAGAAGTCTTCTTGCAAAGATAGCGAGTGTGAAGTTGGGAATCAAAAGTAGAACATCCACCCCTCAGCCCTCCTTATTTAAACTCCTATAGAAATTAAACTCCTATAGTTGTTTGATCATTTGGTGCGAATAGAAAGATAAGACTTCAGTTCATGTCATAATGTCTGGAATGCCAAACTGAAATACAGTCTCTTAGCATTATCCACAGAAATTAAGGAAGATGTAGTCATCCTGGGATCAAAATGTCAGTATTATCAAGCATGCAAGAAAAAACCAGCCTGAACCATACATTTTAGATCAGTAAGGTCTTGGGAAACTTTAAAGAAAGAACTTGGATTCCTAAACGAAAAACCCACTTCCCTCATGACATGAGAAAGATCTCATCTGAGGCCTATGGCCAGGCTCAAGAAGACAAGGGCTGCCAGAGGGCTGGGAGAGAGTAACATGGAATTGTGTGATTACTGCTGCCAATCCTCTGTGCTCAGAGGCCACTTCCAAACACACAGGTCAAGGCAGCAACATTATGCAGGAGGAGGAGCAGGAAGCTGAAAGACAACTGGGGAAAGGCAAACTTGCACGTGGGACTTAGAATCATAGAATAGTTAGGGTTGGAAAGGACCTTAAGATCATCTGATTCCAACACCCCTGCCATAGGCAGGGACACCTCAACCTAACCATGCCATGCAAGGCTTTGTCCAACCTGGCCTTGAACACCGCCAGGGATGGAGCATTCACAACCTCCCTGGCCAACCCATTCCAGTGCCGCACCACCCTAACAGGAAAGAATTTCTTCCTTATATCCAATCTAAACCTCCCCTGTTTAAGTCTGAACCCATTACCCTTCTCCTGTCACTACAGTTCCTATTGAAGAGTCCTTTCCCAGCATCCCTATAGCCCCCTTCAGATACTGGAAGGCTGCTATGAGGTCTCCACGCAGCCTTCTCCAGGCTGAACAGCTCCAACTTTCTCATCCTGTCTTCTTATGGGAGATGCTCCAGTCCCCTGATCATCCTCGTGGTCCTCCTCTGGACTTGTTCCAACAGCTCCATGTCCTTTTTATGTTGAGGACACCAGAAATGCACACAATGCTCCAGGTGAGGTCTCACTTTTGCAAAGCCTCTGCACTTGGGGCAGATTATCACTGACAGAAGTTACTCTGTTGTGGTATTTGAATTACACTAAACCACAGCATCCATTCACAATAACATACTGTTGGTTTAATGTGCTATTTCCCACTCAGCCTTTTAATCCAAAGAAAAGCACACTAGTGAAAATTCCGCTAAAATGGACTCTTTGGTATCAAGACAGATGGTTACTTCATAAGTCCATTACCTGAGCCATTATCATAATTTGCAAGCCTCAAGTACAAAGCGTTTTATGTGAAGCAAATGCTTTTGCATGCTTCTGTAAGAAAAGTTCTTAGAACTAACAGGTAGCAAGCCCACCTACCAGACTCCCTAAGTGTATTTTCATACATAAACCCTGTCACTGTAGACAAAAAATTAAGCATTATAAATATATGTTCAGATAAACTCCAACCTCTGCTACAACAAAAAATGCAGTCCATGTTTATCATATGGGCTATGAAAGAATATAAGCTGCTAACACTTTAACCTATTTAGACCACAAATTTCAAACTGCAAAATTATCTATCACTTAGGAAACACGTAAAGAGAAAAACTGAACATCCCCTCACCAGCAAAAATCTCAAGGAAATGTTCTTCAAATGCTAAGAAAATATATTCAAAGAAGAGGATGGAGAGGGAGCTAACAAAACACAGCACTGCCCAATGATCTCAAATAGTTAACACAAGCCCAGAAAACAAACAAACCTTGCATAGTAGCAGATAATTTGTCCTTAATACCTTGAAGTTGTGACTGACCAGGATGACAAATCTAACTTCTGTGTGAAAAGCAGGTTATGCTTCTCAGCGTGCATTTCATGTTACAGCCAACATAATCTAAGGCTCAGCTATTGTCTGAAGGAGTATTTTTCCTCCTGGACTCAACACTTTCATCCTTTCCCTAAGTCTGGCATTGGCATTCTTCTGACTTTCTGGGGAATCAGTCCATGTAGCAGAAAACTAACTGAAGGATTAAATGAATGCCAGTGCTGGAAACTGTGTCTTCTGGTGGGAACTGGCACTCAATCAGCTGAAGTGGAACAGCAAGATGTGCCTTCACTTTCCTTGTAAATAATACCAAAAGGCAATGAAACAATAGCAAGATGTCTACCTGTCTAATCTACAAATTTCCTTCTCTGCCTCTTTACCACATGAGGACTCTAAACCATATACTGAGAGAAATTTATATGGCTAGCCACAAACAGCATGAATAAATAAGAAAGAGACAAGAGATTTTTTCCCCCACTAACAAGTTTTCCTGCTTTCCCTGTAAAGGAACACATCAGATCAAACCACAGTTTGTCTAGGAAGGCTTCAATTTGGCAGGAAGGAAAGCTGCATTTATTTGATACCATTGCAACAAACTCAAGACTGAAACTATAGAGATTAAGCCTGGAGCCGAGTTCTGGAATTAGATATTCATTGTGAAGCTTTTAAGTCTTGTCACATACAAAAACCTTCTGAAAATACACACAGAGAAACAAGATACTGGATTTTTGTGAAGCAGAAGCAAATTACTACATGCAAAGCAGAAGAATCTGTTACATTCCTACCAGAAATACATAAGCAAGGTTTCATAAATGTATTAATAAATTAACCAACCTTTCTGAGAGCTCCTGATTCTTTCCATGCCATCCTATCTTCAGCACTGCATTTAACTGAAAGTGCTGCCAAGGCTTGAGTATACAATAAAGTGAACAGCACTTTTATAATGCAGGTGAAGTGTTCTGTAAAACAAAGAAAGTAACTTTTAAACACTTGGTATTTTTAGCAAATACACTGATTACAGAGTCTCTAATTATTGAAATGATGCTTCTCAAATGAAAAGCAAGCACTATACAAAAAGTACAAAAACCCAAAACATACAAACCAACATATTTCTTGGCTTTCAGAAATGACTTGGCAGCCCTAGTGAGTGGAACAAGTACAGGGCAAATAATTTTTCACTGCTCCGTATGTTCATCCTGATCAGCAGTGATTTCCTCCTAGGGACCTGGTGATATTACGAGCTCTATTTTGTCCAAACGTTACATCAGATGAAGTTACTGATGGCTGATAGCTACGACTAATTGGGTGCTGTAGATATAAGCAAATATGTATCCTACCATCTTTTCTGCCACTGATTAAATCATCTGGGCTAAGTTACATTCATACAAATACTGGAAAATAAATGTTCCTAAAAAATCATTGCAAGGACATTAAGCATACTTCAGTGTCTACCCCTTCACTTCCAGATATGAATCCAGCTATCTAATACTGAAAAAATCACTCTTTGTGAGTACCTATTTAGTGGACTTCACTTGAATACAGGAGGAGGGCTAAAATCTGTCATTTTAGAACTTACCTTCTTATGAAAGATGTTTAATGTTTGCAATTTTTTGTATATTTAAAGGATTATCATCGCCTACATACAGATTGCAGGAGAAGGGCTTTGAAATGGTTTTGGGGGAAACTAGCAGAGGCAAAATAAGGCTTCCTAGAACTGGAACAGGAAAAAAGGTGAATGTGATAATTCTCTGAAATGAGACTATACCGTACCCTTTTCTCTTTTTTTTTTTTTGTTTCCCTTTTTTTAATGCCAATCCTTTTTTCTCTTTTTACTCCAGCTTCTATTTCCCATCCCAAATAATCTGTGTTGTTTTCTTTTCTTAAATCTAGGCAGATCAAAGAACTTCTATCATCATTTACACCACCCCTTAAGCACAAACATAACTATTATAGAATGAGGGTTTTAAGAAGTCCTCTCAGGCTCTGAAGTCAAGCAAAAGAGTTTTATTTACATAAGCACCTCACAAAAATTAGGTTACATTCTTTCTTCCCAAAGGATTTAAAACAAGCTTTGTAGGTGAAAATTAAAAAGAGGTAAGGGAGATGAAACTCCTTGCTTCTCCTTTCTTGTATCTAATATCAACCCCCCACTACTGGATTCTAAAACACACACAGCCAGGACATGAGTACATAATTAAATCTGTGAAATAACAATTGCTTTTTTAGATAACAAATGTTTACAGATCAACACAGAAATGGCTACCAAAACTTTTTAATGTCACTTAGTACGTACAAGCAGCACAATTTAAGCACCTAAACAATAATTTGTGACTATGTAATTAAAAGTACACTTTTTTCTGTATTATCTTCCTATGGAGTTTATGTTAAACATGATAACAAATGCTGCTGTACTTCACCTGCCCCATTCTAGAGCAGGCAGAATTATAGTGATTTTTCCCTTCCACATTTCCTCAGGAGAATTCACCAGATCCCATTAGATCTCAAGGCCCTACTTTTCTCTTTTGCTGAAACCTCCATTTTCTTAGCAATCCTCCTGAGGAATAGTAGTGGGCAAACTTTCAGTAAATTTTCTGGGACCGAGATCTAAGAGATTAAACAACATGCACTCACAGAATTGTAAAAATTGTCTCTTCAGCCTGAAATACAGTTTACAATTGTACCTAGACTTCAACTCAAGTACTGATCTCCATCAACAGCAGGCACAAGTGATAGAGACCAATTTTACACTGTGAAAGCATGAATGAAAACCACTGTGCTTACAGCAGCAAAACTAGTCACTGGTCAACAGTCACCAATCTGCCGTAGCCCACTCTGTCTTCTAGTTCTCCTCCTGTTCTGCTGTTGTGATTACACAGAGCTCAACACTGAGTGTCTTAGCACCCTATGGAAATAGGACACTTTTCAAAACCTGGGTTTTGTTAACTGTAATTACTCCTTGTCCCTATCCCCACCTTAACATTAATTGTTCAATTCACCAGCAATACTACACACAATCATAGAATGGTTTGGGAAAGGACCTTAAAGATCACGTAGTTCCAACTGTTTTTAAAAAGAAATGCACGTTCTTGTATTTACTTATATGTATGTGATCACAAATGATGATGGCTTTCAGGTTTTGAGATCCCAGAACTGGACAAAACACACACACTTCAACATCTGGATCATGCTTAAGTCCAGATTTCTGCACAAACTTCTTATGCTGTGTAGTAAGTGCCATGGCTTTTAAAACAAGTATTTTACAGTCACAAAATTATCTTATGGGAGACATACAAAACCCACCAGAGGATCAACTATAATTTCATTAGTATGTGCTATCCCTTATTTGTAAAATGCAAACCGTCTGACAGATGTAGGGATCCATAACACTAGAGAGCTCTTACAGTCTTGTCTACTGCAAAGAGCAAGTTTATTTGCCTTTCTGCAGTGCGCGTGTGGGGAATGTGTGGTGTCTTCCTGCTACCCCCTTGATGCAGGCTGTGCTTTTGCTACATCATCATTTTGATTTAATAATCCTAAAGGTAGCTAGCATATCTGTATGCTGTGCACCCACTGTGCAATGTTCTGCACTAAAATGCAGGCAGGACTTCTGTGTTTGTACATAAAAGCCCTAATTTAATGTTCTGACAGTCTAAAAGTAGTATTACTAAGACTAAGCCATTAGAAACAGAACAGAGGTTTCTCTGCAGCATTTTTGTATTTATTTTTTAATAGTACTGAGAAACGCTTTTATGTTCCTAGATTTAAAACTTTTTAAAGCAAAATTTTTGAACCACAGCATCCCATCCCATTATATGCATTAAACAAACCCCTTTAAAAGTAAGGTTTATACAGGAAACACTTCCAGAACTCTAATTTTAACATTAGTGCAAGAAGCATACATGTGAATAAGCGTACTACCGTCAACATGCATCTTTTAGTTTCAGTATCAAATTAGATATAGATGCTGGCAGGCAATGACTGCAGAAAGAAAGCACAAAGCAAACCAAATGCAAAATTAAGGAACTCGGACCTTTCTTAGTGAATTCAGAATGCAAATTTATTTAAATAACCCTTGAAAATATCCTTCTTGATCTAAACCTTGGACAGTTATTTGAATAAACAGCTTCAGAAGCCTGCCACCTGCCATTTCCCTTTCAGCTGCAATACACACCAAACCTAAGAACAACGGCAAAACATACTGCTGATGTGTGGTATTTTACAGAATTCTCCACAGGATGCCTTACTACTAATTGAATGTTGTCTTTCCTAGGGTAAGGTATATATTCACAAATATCATTTTTCAATGTTTGAACATAAGCTATAAGGTTCTCCCTGTATTTCAGAAAGTGTTAAGTTTCATTAAACTTTCACTGACTGCTTTTATTAAGTCCTTCCAGTAAAATTTAAGTTAAGCTGTAGTTGAAAAAGAAAAAAGTATTTTGACAATAGGCTTCCTATTCAGAAATATTTTATTATTTTGGTATTTTCATATTCTTGTAACTTATTGAACTGCCTTAACCTATAAACATATACATTGAATTGAAAACCCACAACCCAAAAAGTTCACAGATATACATAGCGTCACTTGAGCTGAATCTGAATACTCACTAGTGAGGACTAAACACCATCATCTCTTAAAAGGAAAACAGAGTTCCTATATACTTTGTAAGCTAGGTGCATGCATCAAGAACAGAACTGTCCTTGTATTTACCTATTCAAAACTAGCAAAATGCAGTAGATACCAAAATTGCCACACGGACCCCAAAGCAGATACCCAGTTCGTTGTCCGTGAAGTAGTAAAAATATATTTGGTTTTTTTTTGTCCTTGTTTTAAACTAAAGGTATTGCTATAAATAATGAAGCCAGAGCCCAGAGGGTCTGAACTACACATTCTTCTGGAGCACACACTGTTTCTTAACAAGACAGACCAGGTTCAGCTTTTCCTTTCATACAGGAAAGAAATTTAGGTTTAAAACAGTTTTGCTTTAATAATGAAAAATTTAGTTCTTAAATATCTATTCAATATTTGTTCTAAATTATACTGTATGCTGTCTCTACTGAAGTTGCTGCATTACAGCAATTACCATCTGTATATCTGACCTCTTCTTATGTAAGGCTGCTGTAATTTAAACTCTGAAATTCAAACTAAATTATAATCTTTCACCCTTAGGCACTCAGTTCAACTTCAACCATTGAGCTGCTCCTCTAAGCAAAGAGATAAAGGTCAAACAAAGGACACTTTTCCTTCAGTAAAAGTACTTAGTAGTTTTTGCTCAGCTCTTGTATTTTTAATGAATAGGCTGACTGATAAGGGGAGAAGACAGGGGACACAGATAAACCTGCCAACCCACAACAGAAATTTCCATTCAATGCCACCTTCTGTAGATACGCAGAAACGTTATTTTAGAATATGCAGTCGACCAGCTACAACTTACCATGGAAACCACCACAAATGCAGCCTCATATACATAAGCATCTAAATATACATGGTTTTGTAACATACCTTTGTGCAATGGTTGAGGCATGGTTAAGATCTGGATAAGCAAAAGGGATGAGACATCTCTGTAAAGTACAGGAACTTCTGGCAGTTCTTCACTTATCCTGAAAAAAACCCGAAGACAATTATTTGTAATACTATAAACCCATTTTCATACTTTACTTCTATTTTAAGCAGTATTACATTTTATATCAAGCTTTCAAAGTACAAATACAATTCTCCCTTCCCTTACCTAGGGTAGCTACAGGCCTGTATACCACGTGGCACTCACTGGGCCTTCCATAAAAAACTCTGCCCTTTCAGACCACAGCTAATGACTCCCACTGAATCCAACTACTTCCTCTTCCCAGGGCACCAAACTTTTCCTCTGACCCAACTTTGCTGGCACTGCCTACTCCACTAGCTCAGCTGATGAGCTTGGTGCCCCTTGGTGCCATCTATCACACATGCCTCAGACAAACTGAGCTCTTGCAGACCACATGCTGGAAAAGGCTGTCCCCAAGCAGCAGGATGCAGATGCACACAGGAGATCCTTAGTGCCTTCTGTCAGCTTTGGGGATCCAACATCATCTCTGTGGCACATAAACATGATGCTACATTTGGAAGGAGACCTCTACATCGATACTAATGCCATGAAAACTCAGACTTCTCTCTACAAAAGGCACTGCTAGGAGTGATCAGAATTTTAACACGCAGAAGCAGTCATGTAAGAGGAGGATTAAAAGAACACTTTTTGTCACATGGTTGACTGGTCTTATAAAATAAAGTCACAGCAAACATGGTCTAACCGGTCCTTTTGAATTAATGAACCCAAGCAGCTACAGAGCAAACACTATCTAGAACACATTCTGCTATCATCAATCATTTTATAAAATGATTGTTTTAAACACTGTAACATACATAGTTATACATGGGCCCCTGCTAAACGAACAAACAAACAAAATCTACCGATCAGTGCACTGAATTGTAAGGAAGACAAAGGGGGCAAACACTGTGCCCCCTACACTACCAAGTCTCATTTTCAAAATTATACAGGCAAAGATGATGTTAATCTCACTATGTCTCTCTAATTCTATCTTCACCTATGGCTAGTTCTATTTTACAATCTATGACACTCAGTTTTATAATAACCCTCATTACATAATGACTTTAAAACCATGGATATCTCTTAAATCACATATCACCTTTAATTTTTAATTTATATATAAATTATGGGAAAATAATTTGGAATAGCAGTAAGACAAAAAAAATTAACTCCCTCTGGTCACATGTAGTCAAACACCTCTTTCTGACAAGGGTATCAACATCTATCTTTTAGCAGTCATGGAAGAACAATTAGGTCAAATACCCATTCTGGCAAAAATTAGGAAATATACATAGAGAACACAGTGACTGACTTGCAGTATCACAATAAATGAACTCATTTCCACAGGCAGGACCAACTGAATTATTTGCCTAATTTATTCATTTTATATGAACTGGGGAAGTAAAGCTACATTAAAAGCCAGGGTTTTAGATAAGCTGCTTCCGTTGACATCAAGCACTGCAACGTATGAAGCACTTAAAAATTGCTCTGTCACTTGTTAAGAGCCTAAGCGACTTCTTCATTATAACACTGAAACTGAATATATAAAACGCATTTAGAAATGTGTTTTATGGAGATTGCCCACCCTGACAATCCCCAATGCATATGTGAAAGCTTGATAAATCTGACTACAAAAATGTGCCACAGAAGCACTGAATAAAATGAAAGCAAGTACATTTGCAGATGGGACCAAAGAAATATAAAATGATTCAAACACACTACAGTTGTACACTGAAACCATTTCAAATAGGGAGGGGAGGGGGAAATAAAATAAACTACATATTGCAATATAAACATGCACCAAAACCAAAAAACCTTTGCTTGACACTCTGTATGGAACTGACCTCTCCTCCAGTACAAGTAATTGGACTGCACCTCACTCTGTGCCAATACCAGAGTTGTCTGATCGACAGCTGAGCAACTCTGCCTCTGTATTCTGCATCCTCCTGATAGAGGTCATAGCAGAATGGGAATGGATATAGAGGAACTGAAAATTCTGTTCTACTCCACAGCAAGCAGTATTTGCTTATGGCATTTCCTTACACATACCCTCCCCTTCCCCTTGTCTCTCAGCTACAGACACTTAAAATTTTTGTTTGATACTAACTCCAACTGATTATAAAGTTAGAAATTCAATAAAGTGGTAGGTTTAGGCCTCACACCTCTTCAAACTGTCAGATAATCTGAGACACAGGGATATGGATGCAGCTAAAGGCTTAATCAACTAAGGCAAATTTATATTCTCTTCAGAATCTGCAGGAGGAGACATACAGCCCACAAGTCTCATCCTGCAGAAAGGTCAGAGGAATACATAGCTTCTGATGTTCATGGTAAGAAAGTAGAATTCTACTATTTATTCTGGGCACATTCTAGGATACAATAACAATTTCATATTTGCTCTTCATCGTGTCACAGCAGATTTTGCAGCAAGTCAGTTTTTCTCCTTATACAACACAGGATTTCACTGGCAGTACTAACAGCAGGCATTTCCTGTTCTCTCTTTCACCACTGCACCCTAGCACTCCCCTGTCAGCCATTCACAAGCTTACTCAAATTAACCTTTTTAAAAACATGGATTAGTTGCTTGACTTAGTTCATGATGCAGCCAGCCCAAGTTACATCAGCACAGCTGAAGAAGATGGTGTGCTAAAGTACAGGGGAAGGAAGAAACAGCTGAGAGCAAGTACTCCGGGGGCTGGCACTACCATCATAACCTCCCTTTCCTAACATATGTCCCGAGACACCAGTGTTTCAGGCAGCAGTTGTGTTTACTGAATGTATCACATAAGTCCTGTTGCAGCATGTATACGTAAATACCACCTCTTACACAAACCTTAACTAAACCCCATTGTCCCATCATCCTACTCTCCGTCTGCCTTAAAGTATCTTCATAAAAACTCTTTTTTCCCTTTCCCATTTTCTGTGATGGAGATGTGACTCAGGAGGTTCCCACACACTTGCTCATTCCCATCCCTGTGCTGCAGTTTGTTGCCCCAGTGTGACACTGTAAACAGTCACCCAATTGATCTAGCTTAGAACAAAACATCAGCAAAACACTCTGGTAAAAATAACCCAGTATGTTTCAGCATTTCAGTTCATCACGCATTTTGCCCCCACAAGTGCTTCTACTGCAAAGATCCTTAATGCTTTAACAAATAGTTCTTTGCCAACATATTCTGTCAAAACAGACACAAAAATTTCAGACTTTGTAAAGATGTAAATTAAAAAAACATTATATTCTTTCATTTCAGGTTTGCTGTTCCTGAAACTCTGTATGTTCAGACTAGTGCAGTAAATCCACATCTGGATTCAGTAATTATTGCCTCCAACTGCTCTTTCTTTGCCCCCTGCCAGAAGCTATTATTCCACTTACACCACAATAATTGTTTATTTGATCACCATTGAAACCAGATATGTCCCTAGTAGAACAATCTGTTTAAACAGAGCCTGTGGGACCAAGGAACTGCATAGGAGAAGGAATCCACTTTACTATTCATCAGACTTAGCTTTGTCTTCCCTCTCCTCCCCCTTCCTTCAAACAGTTCACATTGATTAGGCCCTTTCTGAAAGGGTATCTTCTTGCTCAGAACTTCTTTATTTCTACTTTACCTTGGTGTGACTGCATGAGCTCCTTCCTATCTTTCCTCTCAGCTGCTATGTTCAACTACAGACCGATCTAGGTAACATTGTAGAAGATGACACTGCATAAAACCAGGGACTTTGGGAAGTATAGTAGAACAACTCTGTGAGTCTTTATAACTTAATCAGTCCTACCAGACACATGAAATCTAAGGCATGATTCATGAAAAATGATAGCTGAACTGTGTTAAACCAAACTACTGGATATTTCCAGTTGTAAATATTAATGTATATTTGAATCGAGTAATTTCAACTAAATAACGCTGGAAGGTAATGCAATGGCACTTGCATTCCATAAGTTACTTATTTTAGTTTTGAAAACTAGCCTTTTAAATAAATAGAACATAGGTAACTTCTATGAAAATTGCATTCAACTCAAATAATAAGCATAAGTAAAAACAAAACAAAATTGGATAGCATGTTGGGTACCATCCTGCAACTTTCCTGATCTTAAATTATTTGAATCACAGTAATACAGTCAGATAGTATAGATCTTCTCATTGATATTTTATAAGTCTCTGTTTAAAGTCTCATGTGCCCAGTGTGCCACTTCGGCTGATGATTTATATTACCTGGTTAGCTTCAGAGTGGCAGAGTGCTATCAACATCTAAAATCTGCAGTGGTTATTTTTCACTCACCCTCTAATCTTCTTCAGTTTAGAGCAGTGAGTGCATCGCCTTCTAATTGCTCTGAGCATTCTTTCCTGTAACTGAAGAAGTTTGCTACTCTGGATTTCTCAGAAAGCTGGGTGGCTAAGAAATGTGCAATTAGATCATACATACCAATCCTATAAATGCCATCTTCAACTACAGCTTTGAATTCTAAAATATAATTACAGGGAGGTTGTGAGTGCTCCATCCCTGGCAGTGCTCAAGGCCAGGTTGGATGAAGCATTGAGTGACATGGTTTAGTGTGAGGTGTCCCTGCTTATGGCAGGGGGGTTGGAACTACATGATCTTAAGGTCCTTTCCAACCCTAACTATTCTATGATTCTATGTACATCTTATGCTCTAATTTATGCATTAAACAAAAGTTGCCTCCTCTGCAGTTTTCTATGGCCTGCAGATTAAGGTAGGAAAAACATTCTGAAGAGGGAGCGAAACCATCCCAGCACGACTGCATCTGTGCATCCTAACAGTAAACTGCATCATGGCAAAATCGATGATCTCTCAGTTACAGCCTCCTAAACCGTGAAGGATGCAGTGCCAATTAGGATGTAATGCTAAATCCCTATCAGCAAGTCTACCAAGAAAACTTGAAAACCAGTGCAGAAAACAACAGAACTGCTCAAATGCATTCTCAACACGCAGCACCTCCTGTAAAGCAAGGCTGTATGGCCTACCATACCATTAATTTCTAGGTGATTCAAAATATTGCCTAATGAAACCTAACTTGCAGCAATCTAACCTTGATATGACCAATGCAGGTCAATGAACTCCATCAAGTCTGGAAGGGTGAAAAAAAGTTGCAGATGAAGAAAAAGCAGCCCCTCTATTAACAGCTGCTTCCAAAGCCAGCAAGCTCTTCAAATTCCAAAATGAGAAGTGTACAATCAGTCCCACAGCCATTCTGCCAACAGCCTAGCAACATGATCTTAATTTTGCCTGGTATAAGTCAATCAACCTTACATGTAGGTCAGAGCAGAATCACAGGAAACAGACTCTCAAAGTAGTCTGAATGCATGCTGAATGGCATAGGTTTCCAGGTAATAAAATTCTTAATGCTTATTTCTGCTAATGGTTTACAAACTGTTCTGTTAATCTCGTTTAACTAATTAACAGTATAGTTTATAGACCATTTGCAATAATCTAATGTTGACTGCAAAAAGAGACCTGGGTCCAAGAGGACAAACAGTAAAATCTCAAACTAGAAGCAAGCACAATTGTTTTAATAATTTTTCCCGATTTGCTGAGTAGGACTGTGGCATCACTGTCCTACATCAATTCTTGAAATTCCATAATGCTTTGCACTTTAGGCTCCTAGAAACACACTGACAAATACACAGATGTATAGGCACTAAAAGGACAGTCTTTCAACGCTACTGCAAGACACAAAGTGAAGACCTTAGCTATGAAGATGGTCCATGTGCCAAAAGGAAAACAAAACAAAACAAAAGAAACCCATTTTCCTCTTATGAGGAAAAATACTCATCTATCTTTAGGCGAGAAACCTTTATTCTCACCGCCAAGGTCGAATCTGAAAAGAGAAGGGTCTTACACTGTTATAAGAGCCCTTGCAGAACACAGATACATAGCTCCATTTATTATATTGTTAATCCTTGCACAGGTTAATGTTTTGAAAGCAAACTGAGGTAAATAACTTGTTTAAAATAACAAGCATGAGGAAAATTTTCAGCTTAAAGTAGAATTACTTCTCAAATGTATTAGACCTACTTATGTTATTTCTGTAACAGCTATTAGTCACTGCCTAATTTTCAATACATTATTCTTGAGCTTAATCTCAATGTCAATTTTGTCTAGCATCTGTACCAAAAACCATCAGTGCACCTATCCACTTACCCAGTATTGCTAAATCTGCATATGCTTAAGCTTGCAAGTGGTGTGTTTAAGCATTAACTTAAAAATGGAATGTATCAGATATTATATAAAAGAAATCTGAAAATTTATTCTTAAAAACATATGCCTACATCTTTTAGACATTAAGTTCATCATCAAGCCTCCCTCACAGGGAAGACAGAAAGCTCTGTATTTAGCATTACCCAAGGCTCCTCTGTAAGGATGTTTCTTTCACAAAGTAAAATTAATATTTGACAAATTAAAATACTTGCTCTGAATTTTTATCCTGTACTGGCTGGGTCAGTTTCCTCCATGGATTGTATGCAGAGTCTATACTGTACAGGCGCATGTGCATAGCCAACACGTGGAACAGCTGATCTGAAAGGTGGAGAAGACAGATTGCTGATTATTACATATAACATTATGAAGTATTTTACATAAAGATGCCATCATTTATTTTGCATGATGTCACCTCATTCCAAATAAGCTAGTATCCTAACAAGCATATTTTTATTATCTATTCATTAAAACAGGTTTAGAAGAAAAGCAACATTTCGATAGAAGGCAGTGAACATATGATTAAAAAATTTGGTTTTTCCTCTCCTCACATTCTGAAGCAGGAAAAGGCTCTTTAGAAAGCTCCAACCACATCCCACTTGTTTTAGTGCTCATGAAACACCAGCTCCACTTACTTAATTATAGGCCTTTTTAAAAAATCCTGTTTTGTATGTTACATACGCTGCTATGTTGCTAAGGTTACATGCACACTTCACTTCCCTCTCTAGTTTATGCCAGAAGCCATGATATTCTAAACTTCTCTTCTGAATAGAGACCGATACACTTTTAACACACAGCTTTTATTCTCCTCTCTCACAGGTAAGTTCCGTACACAACATATTTGAAATTAACCTGAAGTTGCTAGAAGTTCTGGCCTATAGCAGGGTCACTTCTGCCTTCACAAGGTTATTTGGTAGGTAGCTAACCTTAGGAAGAGAAAAAACCCAACCAACCAAAAAACCAAACTTCTGACCATGCAACAGTGACACAGAAATAGCAACAGTCTTTATAATGGCAGAGATTTGTCTATGCGAGCTGCAGGCAAAGTTTAAATTGATATTCACCAATTTAAAACCTTCTGTATATTCACTGTGTCCATACTATTTGCAAGACACTTCCAGAACCTTTTGAACAAAGGACACTCAAGATATTATTCATACACATTACTGCAGTATCTTGTATTAAAATGCAGAGTTGTAAATTCTCTATGAATCAAATGATCAACACAAAGATAAAAACGGCTATCCTTCCCCCTCTTAAGCAAGCCAGGACAGCAGGCAACATCTCTGTTGACAGCATTTCCAGAGAGGTACAATAAAAACAACAGAATGGTTTGGGTTGGAAAGTTATCTAGTCCAACTCCCCTGCAATGAGCAGAGACACCTTCAACTAGATCAGGGAATGCCTACAGGACAAGGAGTAACGGGTTCAAACTTAAACAGTTTGAGAAGTTTAGATTGGATATAAGGAAGAAATTCTTTCCTGTTAGGGTGGTGAGATGCTGGAATGTGTTGGCCAGGGAGGTTGTGAGTGCTCCATCCCTGGCAGTGTTCAAGGCCGGATTGGATGAAGCCTTAGGTGACATGGTGGGAGTGTCAGGTGTCCCTGCTATCCCTGGGGAGTTGGAACTAGATGATCTTAAGGTCCCTTCCAACCCTAACTATTCTATGATTCTATGCCATGGACTCAGACTTCTCTCTGTTTACAGTACAGTTACAATTTGGGGACAAAGCATATTCTATCTTCACAGGTTTATATTAAAATACCATTTTCCACAATCATGCTCACTTTTTTCCTCCTCTCACACTGTATCTTGCCATTTGCTGACATGGTTGCTTCTCCTGTTCAATTTTCTGGGATACTGCCTCCTTCCTCCCTTTCCTTTTAACTCTTCCCCTTAGCATCTTGCCATCACCTTTCCCCTCACTCCTCTTTTATTCCTTTAGCTGATACTTTTGCCTCCGACTCTCTTCATCTTTCTTCTCTCTTACAACTCACTTACTCAGCCTACACACTCACTCACAGGTCCTCTTTTTAAAGTAGAAATAGCAGCTATTAATTTATTTTCCATAAATAGACAATTACTCAGAGGTACGCAACAGCCAAAAGAGGCGCATGATGAGGTCAGCTGACTGCCAGAGCCACAGGGCTGTAATTAGCTCCTGGGGTTTGTAAAATAATTGGAGATGTAGATGGCATTGGAATTGATTGCTGTCACCTGCTTTCTGAATAAAAACAGCCACCGAGGACAAAATAAGTCATCTTTTCTCCCGGTTAAGAGATTCCAGCAAAACATGGCTTTTCTGGCAAACTTCAAATCCCTGAAAATACACTGATAGTTCAGTATATATATGATTTCAGTATATACTCCCCCTCCGGTATGGTTTGATTTGGAATGAAGCCAATTAGACCATTCCTTCCCTCCTGCCTCTCTGTAACTAAAGGGAATGTCACTTTTTTCTTTTCTGAACTGCTCCTTGCCTCAAACAAGGCAACTTAGCGTAATTAATGAACCCTCTGTTCCTTTAACAGCTATTTTCCTGAGCTTGTACTAAGATACAAATAAGCAGGCAAGCATCAAATTCTAGCACTGAAGAACTTATTTGTAATTTCCAAGCGTGTAACATTTATGGATTCGAGTTATATTCTATCATCAACTGAATCTGAACACAAAAGTTCTGTATAGCAGTCTCGTAAGACAGTAATTTCTGTTTGTGATCCTTGTGATCTGTCCTTTGGAAGAAAACATGATTAGCATGATGCACATGAATGTAAAGCTAGGAAGTAGGTAATATGATACAGTTACAATGACCTTTTATGAAATATTTTTAATGAAATGGCTTAAAAATTTTATGATGCTCTCCAAGTCAACGCCATGCTTCCTTCTATCCCATGGTGACCGAGAAATAATACTGCCCCCAGTGCTGCATAGCAGCCACCTTCCAAGTCAGTAAAATTGTGTTCTAATCTGGCTATTGCCTTCATATTGGCATTATCTGAGAAGATTTCTAATAATCAGCCAATACTCAGGAGTAGCCAGAGGAATACACAAAGGTTTATTTCCACACAAACACAGTCTTCTGTTTTACACCACAGCAACTCCAGTTGCTTTACCTTAAATTTACTATAATTATGGAGTATTGGAGAAAGCCTGGGAAAACACCAGAGCTCTGAGAACACGGACTTGGCAACTTCTTTGTGCATCAAGTACTCAAGTGTTTCAACCCCATTCTTACTTCCTGAGGACTGGCAAAAATATGCTCTGAGTCAAAAGAAATCCAGAGGGTTTTTTCCCCCTGGGTATTGCATCATTCCAAAATATAAATATGAAATTACAGAACATCCTCCCATTTTCTTATATCCTACTTAGCAGCTCAGAATAGACTTAAGAAAAAAACCAAACAGCCCACAAAAAACCCCACCAAGTAGCAGCAGAACATTAACATGACACTGGCCCACAGCAAGAACCTTGCCTACTCTGCTGAAGAATGGGAGGGTATGCCATAGCTACAACCAGACATCCCAAACCCTACCACCGCTCACAGCGTATCTTACAGCCAATTCTCTCCAGGACAGACCACCTTTATAGATGGGAAAGACAGGATCAAAGTCATCAAAATAACATTCCTAACAGAATTTGGTAAAGTACTAATTTTAGAAAGCACAGCAGCAACAAAATTAAGAGAATGGTAATTATGAATTCACAACCAAATGAGAACTACAGGTCTGTTGATAATAAACCACGAGAAGTAAACAGTGAAATTAATTTAAACCAGGTCCTCCTTTCCCAAAAACTTGGTAATATTTGAGACTGACTGCATCGAGTTAAATTGAATAAATACAGAAATTACAAAATCAGAACGCTCAATGTAACTTATTTGCAGCAAGTCAGCAGGGGCTTGGCAAGACTCCAAGATTTAGAGATTTAAGTGGGCAAAATTATTACTGGTTTTAAAACATATTCATATGGCTCAACTATCACCTACATTAAAGAAGTGCCATCTCAATTCCCCCAACTTATTTAGATGGTGTTTTCTTAGAATACATGTTTTATAAAACACTGACTAGAATCACCTAGATGAGCAGTTAGACACGAGGGTTATCTTTGAATCAGATTAGACATCCTAATTCCATTTCTAAAAATCATGAAAATAAATCTGTTGTACCACACACTACGGCTCTTGGTACATTCTTTTCAACTGTTCCTGTACCAGCTCTTCTTCTTAATGTTATCCTGCTGTGAGAGAGGAGCAATAAACTCAATTGGAATGGGGCCTTGTCTTTGTACAGGGACTGAAGCTATACGAAGCAGTTGTTCTAATGCTGCTCCTCCCATCAAAACTAAAGATAATGGGTACTTCCTCTATTTATCCATACTGCCTGCAGTTGCGTTCTTTATGAATTTTTGTATTAAAGGATTAGTGATTCAGGAAGTTACAGGCAGGTGTTAAGTTTTGGTCTCACTAGTAATCTTGGTTTGATCTTTGCCAAAGAGATCCCAAATTTCCACATGAGTTTTGTTGCCTTTTTTTCATCTTTCCTTCTTCCAATCACTTGACTTTAAACTCTCAAATTATGAAAGCTAAAATCAGAGGGTTTTTTCTGTTATTAATTCCACTTCCACAATGTATAGCAATTGTACTGCGATAATGATGACAGAGAAAATTAAGGAATTAGCTGACTTCAGTTTGCTTGCAAAAGTCTAGATGATGTGTTTATTTCCCAGTCTCTCTCATATGCATGTTTTAAATGGATGTAAATAATATACTGCTGTCAAAACCCTCTACTTTGCTATTCTGATCCACTCTTCTATTTGTTTTTATTCTATAAAATGGTATTCATGTTTATAACGTCAAAAGATCACAAAGCTCAGTGACACAGCAGTTCACCACAAGTGGAATTGAAAAGAACCCTTTTCTCAAGTGCTACATGAAGATCAGACCAGACTACAGACACATTATGTTCTTTACCCAGCATTTCTTGGACTATCAGGAAGAACATACATTATAACAAAAAAACCTTGATACAAGCAGATGGGACTTGATTCCTTGTAAGGAGATTGAGGAATTTTTGTCTCCTTGTAAAGATTTATATAGTCCACTTAGCAACAGCAGCTGCAAAGACCTGCTGACAGCATCTTCCCATTCATTGCTGATCCAGTAGATTGGAATCAGTGAAGAAAAAATACGTGAAGGTCAGGAAAAGCTTATTAAGGCATTAAGACATGAATAGTCTTTACAAAGTTTTACGTCTTAATTGCTGATGAAGCAGCTAATTATCCTTGATACCAAGCTTGCCAGTGTATGTAATCAACTTCAGCAACAGAATTCCAACGGTATCTACCTTTACCTCTCTCACAATAGGTATGAATGGCATACCAAGGTTTTCAGAAAGTAGTCTGGATCTAGCATGAATGGACGGGCACGGAAGACCTGCAGGCTGCCAGACTCTAAATGAAAAAAATAAACAGAACAAAACACTAAAAAAAACCAAAAAGCCCAAGCAGCCACAGAAATCCACTGTGCCAAGGGAAAAAGCATTCCTGAAAACTACTTTCATTCTTATTTTCAGTGACTGCAGAGATCTGGTAGGAATCTTTACAACCATATTCATCCTAACAGATTATAGGAAGAAGATAGTTACAACTGAGCAATTCATAAAAGAATTAGGTTTTTCTTCCTACAGGAATACTCAGTGGTTCCAAGTACCACTGGCCATATTGGTAAAATGAGACAGTCATTACTGTCAATGTGGTTAAAAAAACTGATACAGAAGGAACATGAAGAGCTTGTAAAATGCTTCCCATCCAGATGACTTTCTCTGCTTGCAAAAACACTAGAAGCACGGATGAAACTGATGGTAACATCTTAATCAACGCAGATGACACTGCTGAGCCATCTACAAACACAAATCACAGGCTTCAAAGGAACAGGAGGAGAAAAAAACCCAGCCAAACAAAATACTCAGCAGAGCAAAAGGGTTTCTTAATGGTTGGAACCATCACAAAAGTAAGGAAGGTGCTGGACATTTAAGGTGAGCTTACACAAGCCTTAAATACATTTTTGATGTCCCCTTGTAAATTACTGTCCTTTCCAATTAATGCAGTTGATGCCAAAATGCCGGACTCTGCTATCTGAGGGAAGTATAGGGATAAGTTGCTCCTGTGCAGGGAAACTGAAGCCAAAGGACAAGGTGATAGAATATTTAATCCTTCCCCAAAAAACTTAATCCTATCCTTATCACAAAGGGAAAAAGGAAAAAAGAAAACAGCCAGAAAGAAAAAACTATTTAAAAATATAAGGAAGAAAGGAATAGATTATAATTTATAGATAACTTTTAAAGTTCGGAAATTTTTTGCTCTACTATTAGAAGATTACCCAAGTAACAATGGCAGAGAAAAAGATGTATACACAACAGAGAATTAAGACCTGTACAATTGCTATACATCATAACTATCCCCATAGCCCATGAGGTTTTCAAGGCCATAGACTAAAATTGTAATGTGGCCCGTAAAACAGGACTTAATTTTTAAGTAATAAGTGAATAGGACTCTATTTGCATTTTTTGATTGCATACCATTTCATAACACACACACAAAACTTTAAACCTTAAAATGGCAATTTTACAGCCAAATTTTCTTCTTCATTCTTTTTGCACAGATTCAATCACTGATACTAAGAGTTATATTAATCACTCTTAATTTTACTTCCCAAGAGCAGCTGCCCTCAAGGTGCAATCTGCTAAAACAGCTTTTGACCTTTTTGTTCTCTGATGCTTGCCACTGTAATGGTTCACCTGGGACAAAGTACCCCTCTTTCTGCAATATCTAATCAACAAACTTTACAGTTCTTACAAGACACAGTGGGTTGCTTAATCTCAGAAGAGACACCTCATTATCTCACAGATAAGGCAGACAAAAACTGGCTATATTTTAGATTACTTCTAACCTTTAGATTACTGGACCTGATATGAATGAGGTTTAAAAACAAAAGCAGTTTCAATACTATGCAAGCAAGACTTTAAAGAAAGCAGTATTCAAGTTCTAGATAAGGCATGGATTTTCAAGATCACTCCTTCCTCACTGTGTAAGAGCATGAAGAAGTTAAAGGTATTTTTGAGTGAAACTTTAAAAGATTCCAAGAGATAATCCTCTTGGAGAAAGAAATTAGCACAGAAAGATAATAAAATCTATTACAGAATGTAAAGTATCTGAAGAACTGCAATTTTTATCTCTAAATGCAACAATAAGGGAGGGGCAATGAAAGGGAACTCATATATAATTATTGTAGAATCACAGTATGGTTTGGGTTGGAAGTGACCTTAAAGCTCATCTGGTTCCAACCCCCCTGCCACAGGTAGGGACACCTTCGACCAGACCAGGTTGTTCAAAGCCCCATCTAACCTGGCCTATTATAGAACAGTTTCTTGAAAACAAACCTTTCTAGATATGGAGAAACAATTTTGCTTCCCTCTAGACATACTTAGCCTAAGGTCAAAAATTAAATCATAGAATCATTAGGCTTAGAAAGGACCTTAAGATCATCAAGTTCCAACCCCCCTGCCATAAGCAGGGACACCTCACACTAAACCGTGCCATCCAAGGCTTCATCCAACCTGGCCTTGAACGCTTCCAGGGATGGAGCAGTCACAACCTCCCTGGGCAGCCCATTCCAGTGCCTCACCACCCTAACAGGAAAGAATTTCTTCCTTGTATCCAATCTAGACCTCCCCTGTTTAAGTCTGAACCCATTACCCCTTGTCCTGTCACTACAGTCCCTAATGAAGAGTCCCTCCCCAGCATCCCTATAGGCCCCCTTCAGATATACTACAAAATGGAACTACTGTACAGATCTGTCCTAGGAAAAAACCCTGTTACCTTACATTAAAAATGAGCCTATTTTAATTCAAGATTTAATATGACTATTTTGATACATAACAATTTTACCAAATAAGTACCAACAGAGAATATAAACAGCATGTGTATGTTTTAATAATGTATAGATGACATGTATGTGTTTATGTTGTTTAAAGCAACAACACATTCATACACATAGCGCCCCCCACCCAAAAGCTTTAAAGGCCTCCCAGCTTTCTCCAGTGCAAGGCAGATAATAGAAGCCATCAACATGATTGATTAAGATCTAAATAAGAAAATGTACCATTCTACACACATTCTAAAGTGGTGGAAGAAAGTGCATTGTGTTTAAATGCTGTCCCTACTTCATCAGAAATACATGCTAGAATTCTTAAAAGTAATGCAGCAGCTGAAGGAGAAAGCACTGCTTCGTGTACACCATACTCAACACATGTACAACAGTTTAATAAGGGAACAGAAAAATATTACTGCCAGTAAATACAATGCCATGTGTTCTAAGTAGAAATAAACAAAAAATATCAAGAAATGTTGTAACCTTAAAAAGCATCATCAGCACAACTTTCAATCAGAAGAAACACTACCAATTTCAGATTAAGCCTTTGTGGGCAAGTACACAAAACCGGCTAAATCATATCATGGTGAAACAAATTCTTCCCTCTAAATATATACACAATTCTGAAGACAAGGATTTAAGCCTAGGTTTTCCTTTTAGGGCTATTTTCTCTTTAGACAGACAAAGAACACACAGTTTAAAAGCAGATTTGCTGCTACCAAGAAGTTATGCATTTCAAACATTTGAAATTTTGTAAACTAACATGTATTTTTAAAAGCAATAGTTCTAAACTAATGTGTATTTTTAAAAGCCATAGTTAATGCAGTCTTAAAGCTTGTTGTTAAGATAATAATTTCCATACTTCAAGTATAAGAAGTATCTTCAAATTTCTGCAAGTTTACTTTGTCTGGTAATCTATTTTGATGAACAAGCAACACTGATTTATTTTGAGCCATACGGAGTTAATGGCAAACCATTAAAAGTGCTGAAAAAAAATAATCAAGTGTGATACCAAAATTGCTTTATTTGCCAAATACTAAAGGTTTTAGAACAATGAAGATCTGAGAGTTTCTAGCGAAGAAAATTTGCTAGACTCTCCTGTCAGAGAAAGAACTAGGGAAATTGAAGACAAGAGACATGGTAGCTGCAAATTTCTAAGTATGAGACCTAGTCAGCAGATACATTAGCACTCAGAGAAACAAATTACTTTACTATTACAAGCAATAGCCAGAGTGAAACAAAGCTTTCCTGCTTTACCCTTAAAATACTTCTCATTTTACTTACCAAAAAAACATTAAATGGGTACTATGATGATTTATAAATAGATCATACTTGCAGCACATGAACATCTCTAAGGAGTAATTTGTGCAAAGTAGATTTCATATTTCTCAAATTGCAACAAAATTCACAGAGTAAGGCAAGAAAAAAATGTTCTTAGAAGAAAAGTTGATAAGAATCTAGAAAATGTCAATAAGAACTAGACATCTTTACTCAATATTCTAATAATTTAAATTGCACTTCGTAACATTAAGCTTACTTAAACATGATCTTTTTCCAGCTGTGCTTGCCCCTCCTGAACATAAATTGCCTCCTCGATGAACCAGTTCAAGTTCCAAGTTCGTTCTGCAAGAAAAACATAACTCTGTTGAATGGAACAGAATTATTTAAGTTTCTACAGACATAAAAGGGTCACCACATACTCCCATCCTTCACTAAGTAAAAGAATCCTGTGAACTAATCTTTAGTCCGACATACTGCCAAAATATGACTCAAACTAGCTTTATCAAAATACTGACATACAAGATTTTAAGTGGTTTGATTAGCAAGTACTATATTAAAAGAGCTGCTAATGGTTGTGATTGAAGAACACAAAAAATTCATTCTGAGGCTTTTTTCTGTAAGCACACACAACTCCTTGGTCATTTATGTGCAAATCTGAAATGACAATATACAGATTGGCTAAATTTCAATCAATCAGATATGTCTAGAAAGTGTTCTCTTATGGGTAGGCCTCTTGTTTTGCTTTAAACAAGCAGACAGTACAATGGATATGCCATCAACTAACTAAGCAAGAAAACAGCCTGAATTATAATGGAAGCACTGACCTTTTATAGATAAGTTTGTTAATAAAAGACTTGCAGGTTAATTCTGAATGAAACACTGGTATTCACTGCAGCCCATTAGTATGACACAGGAGTTGTGCCACTAAATCCCTGCATGTCACACTGAATCTTTCTTTCTTAGTATTACTGTAATCTGATACTTAGGCACCAATTGTTTAGGCCAAATTCATTAGCTTTGTTTAATTTTGCAATTGGATGTTTCAGTACTGCGTTATCTTCCACCCCCAAGACTTGGAGCAAACAATTTACGTTATGCTCTCTGAGAGCTGCTTTAGTAAGTCAACATACATTCTTTAATTAAAGGAATATAATTCTATTATTCTGAAATGCTATTTTGCTACTTTAATCCAAACTGCAAAGCTCAGGCTAAAGTTATTTTGCCCTTTAACTAAGAACTGAACAATTTAGGTTCAATATAATGTAACTGAATACATATTAAAACCTATTCCAGAATTTTAGGCACATAATATACCTAAGATAAGAACGCATCCACATAGGCTACAGAGGAAACTACAGGATGACTATATTATTCAAAACATTAATTTTTTTTTTACATATTTGAGCTCCATCAGCTGGAAAGAACAATACATTTATGATATGCAGTGTTTGTTAGGATACTTTCATATGGTTTTTAAAATAGTAACATTTTGGAATATTACTACCCCTAAATTTGCAGCTTATGCCACCCATTTATGGGTGGAATGCTTTAATCCTCTCCACTCAGAAAAGGCAATTTAACATCGATAATGTGCCTGCTCAGAGCTCCATCTGGTTGCTGCTGATAAGGGCATCTGTGTGACAGGGAAATTTTCCACTCTTCAGGCGATTTGCAGTGCTCACTGAACTTCTAAAAATCTACCAGCAAGGAAGCAGGGAGAGGGATTTCATATTAGTGGACAAAATAGCAACTGTAGATCAGTACGTGCTAGTTCATCATGGGAATATAAAGGAAATCAGTATGTTTTATTTCTACAAACCTTCTGATAACTAATTTGTAGAGCAAAATTAATGGCAGCCTTCCATTAAAACCAAGATAACTAAGATTTAAATCAAAACCACTACCAGAATGTCTAAGAATAACTTTCTAGATCTAGAATTTCCCTTTCACCAATAAATATGTACAATTATACAGAACAAGCCTCAGGGACAATTCTGAAAAACAAAAGAAAAAACAAACTCTTCTCAATACATGTGAGCTGTTATATAGTGCGATTTGCTATATGGAATGTTAACAGAGAGATTTGTGGAAATACATACACCATCATACATACCATACCAACTCTCACCTCCCACACTTTTTCACTGCCCCCAGCCCCTCAGAGACAGCAGATTACAGTTCAGCTTTCCTGGAAACATAAATACTAGCTTTTTCCTCTAACACACCTCTTTCAAAACATACCTAAACTTTGGCATGAGAGTGCACAGTAGAGAAAGAATCTTCTGTGGAACTGAACATTTCTCCTTTATAAAATGTTCAACATCATGCACAGCCCTAAATAATTCTGAAAGAGACCAGTGTATCTCCCCCCTAATTCAAGCTCCCTTCTGCCTTACGAATCTGAGCACCATCTGCCCTCTACTGAAGAAAAGCAATGAAGAAAAACTTTGGGCATCTGATACAAGACAGAACACAGAGGGGTCTCTGAAAGCATCCTTTTCCATGTCAGCCTCCTTAACGTGAAGGAAGGAGAAAGAAAATCTATATGAGTGGCTGTTTCCTGTATCTAGAAATCTTTGTGTCATTCATTGGAGCAACAAATTTTGTAGAACACTGGCTTTATCTTCCTGACACACAGAAAAAACCTGAGAAGATGGATTTGGCTCAACTGTACAGACTCCTGATTAAAAAAACAGCCCTACTTCATCTCTTCTTGTGAGCTTCCATTAAAGGAACATATGGGGGTGGGGGGCAGGGAGAAGGTATTTCTCAGAATTTGTAACAGGACAGAGTAGGGGGACATAAAAATGCAGTGCCCTTTCCAGAAAGGGAACATATTTGGATGGACCGCCTCTTTCTATTGGAATGCAAGAATCAAGTTAAGCACTACCAGTTTTTCCATTTCACTTTACAGAGACAACATATCTATATGAAAAGAAAATAACAAAACAAATACTGAAACACATACAGGAAGGGAAGAACTGAATGCTCTTATATTAGTCTATATGTAGCCAACAGCAAAACCAAAAGCTTTGTTTATACAGACAACAGAAGAACAAAATATACTGCTGTGCAACACAGAAAAAAGCCTCCAAGGTACTGCCACAAATGACAGTCATCAGGGCCATGAACGTGGAGCTACTGAAATTAAAGCGAGGCACACACGATTAGCAAATGATGCGCTTTACTAATCTTTTAAGATCAGTAGCAAAACCAATAGGGATGCATATGAAAAGGTCATAAATTTAACAAGGTAAGACTGTAGGGAAAGAGGAGGTAGCTGAGGAGCTGCATTTCCAGCTGTGCATACAAATCAGGATGCCAAGACCCCTAGTGCCTCCTCTGCTAGAAAAGCAGACAGGGGCTAGCTCTCCCACTGGGTGGTAGGGAATTTGCTTGTAATTTCTCTTTTCTACTACCAGTGACATCTGCCTGGGTAAGCAAGAGTAAAGGAAGAAAAGTTCCTGGTTTTCCTCAAGCAGAAAGGATAAGCTGTAGGAAGCAGCTACATCTTGTTTAACCAATAGTATTCCCATTCCAGCATGCAGAAATACACTTCAAAGCTGGCCTCCAGCTGTAAACCAGCATCTTTTAAGAAGGCTGCAGGTGATGTCATTTTCTGACCAAAAACAGAACATGACTTATAAAAAGATTAAGAATGTTTAGTTCACTTGCATATATATGGAGTGAATAAAAATGTAATTGCATTCAAATGCTTATTTAAATGGGGACTACTTATCATCTTGACCACTTAATTTGTATGCTAAATACCAGGATGAAATGAATAACAGCTGTAGAAGTTCTGACTGAAAACAATGAAATGTTTCACATACATGAAACTAGAAATGCTCAAAGGTTGGTAAGAAACACAAGGTTATTATTACCTCAGGAAGAACTGGATGGAAATAAGGAAGAAATAGGCTGAATGACAGAAATAATTTCCAGAAAGCAAGTTAGCCTGTAATTTAACTGTGGATAGTCCACTGTTTGGATACTTAAACAAAACATACTGAGATCATACAGAGAAAACTATTTCGCTCTGGGAGATGACGAGCTCACATATTTATTTCCATAACAGAAAGTATGAGGCTGTATTAAAATATCTTTTTAGAAGTTTCAGGGGTTTTCAACCTAGTTATGTGATTAACAAGTAGTAGAAGCCTGCAAATCCGAATTGCCAAATTGAAAGGCAAGAGAGATTAACCATTTTGCAGTTAATCTGCACCCTGCTAAGTGACCTTGTGAGTTATGGTAACAATATGCAAGACTGGACCCAACACCCAAAATCCTTCAGCCATGAATAAATAGGAAACCACTGACTCAAGCCTAACCTAACAAGGAGGGGTCACAATGAGCACAGGTGGCACATTCTAATATTAGTAGTTAACCATGATTTCTCTCTCCAGCAGTGCAAGCAGCAACAAAACACTGTTCTGCTTTGAGATATTTTTAACTCTTGGAATGAAAACAAAAATCTTTGGCTTGGGGTGTTAATAAAAATAATAAAATAAAGAGATATTTAAAACATATTTAGCTATAATTTTTTAATCATAGAACATTACACACAGAAGTGTATTATAACACTGGTTTTTTTACCTTAAATAGAACATCAAATTATGGTTACAAGCAATCATACTTTTATATGGGACACCTTATTTTTGTGTCCTTTGTATTTCTGGAAAGATATTAAACTGTAGTGACCAAACACACTGTTGCTAAAAATCTCAACATTACTTAATCTTGGATAGCATATACCACTTAAAATAATATAGAATAACCTGCTATGTATAAAATTTAATTGCTGCTCTTAAGGCACAGTGAAGACACCTTTAAAAATATAGACAATATTTCTTTTAACAGAACTAGACAATTCTAGAGATCAGATAGTCCAACCTTCTTGCAAAAGCTGAGCTTTAGATTTGATTATCCAGAGTCCTGCTGAGCCACATCTTGAGTATTTATACACTGCTTACACACTCAAGGCACTCAGCAACTAGAGTTTATGAAACTGCATATAAAAGATACTACTGAATCATTCGCATGCCTGCACTTTCTTTTTTTTGACTTGCAGTCGGCACCTTGTCTGCAGTCCTGAGAGCACAAAAAATTCTTTGCTTAATAACTATTTCAACTTCTTATGGAAAAACACTGTACTACAGTAAATCTGAGCAGAGTTACCATTCAGAGCATCTTAACATTTATGGTATAGATGGGAGGAGGGACCATTTTGATTTTCCTGGAGAAAGTGTCTGCGACACTGACAGCCACAAAACCGGAATCAAACATCACAGAGAAAATGCTGGTAGTTTTGACACTTTTTTCCAGAAGTCTGAGTCACACACAAGACAGATTCCTGCTTGCTGATGTAGAAAAAGCTCCTCCTGTGATCCCCATTTAAGTAAACAAAACTACTATCTGATGGAGAGATTAAGAACACCCCAGGATTTAAAATAACAGCAACACGGCAGTGATACAGGAATAATCTGATTCTGCTAAACAGGAGTAAAGGAGATTTGATGGTTTGGGAAAGGAAGGCTGTAAATGAAATTCAACAGAAAATTCTGATTATATGGAAAAAAAACCCCTTGAATAAAGAAGAAAATGAAACAAGCATATGACAGAATGTTCTCCAGGTTTCAAGCTACTGCTGCACATGCTAAAAATTAACTGAGAGGCATCTTTCCATCTTGCATATGCCTGCATATGAGTATTAGAAAATCTAACCTTGATGTACCAGGCACTCAAAAAAGTACTTTTTGGACAGAATGTTTGCTGTTTTGGTTTGTTTAAGAAAACCATCTGGTAACACCATTAGTGTGAAACACAAAAGAAAAAATAAAAAGAAAACCATACCTACCTGGCTACAGAATACATAAACAGGAAATCATTGTCAGGTGATCCAAGAGTCTTACTATAATCTGTATACTTCTTCTGTGTGGTACTTTTTATATCTTTCATTACAGATTCCATTTCTTTACTGAGATTGGTTTCAGACTATGAACAAAGACATACAAGAAGATTAGTTAATTTTACTCAAAGAAATGCAGAGGCTGATTGCAAAGCGCAGCACTTTGATATTTATAAAAACATATTTGCAGGCTGTGAAAAATATACATTAAAAGCCAATATTGTATTTCACTGAAGTGTTATATTATTCTGAAAGTTATTCTGGTTTGTTCTGACTATGAAAACATCACTGTTTTGTCCACCTCCTAGGTTTAAGGATCCCACTGCTTGTGTTATTTTAAAGCATATTTGCATTGCATGAGTACACAAAAGTAACACTTTGTATTTCCATGAAGACTAGAAGGCTGGCAAAATATAACAGTTAATTCTATCATTCAGGAAGACCTCATGAAGTTTTTAACACATGAATGTCTGCAAACTCCTCTTTCTGTAAAACAAATAATCCATAGCAAAAAATGTTCTTAAATAGCCATTCTTTAAATAACTTCCAGTTACAAGGATATCAGGGGTTTTACATTGTAAAGAAATGATAAATGAAAAGTGTATTACCCAACTCAATTCTATGTAAATTACTATGGAGAGAAGTGAAACTGTACTTCATAAAAATTATATTAATCACATTTTTTCTTAGCTTTTTAATTGTTTATTTTTAGTAGGTAATGCAGTTCAAGTGCTGGAAATATTTAAAATCTCTTGATGTAAGGAAAAAAAAAGTAAAAAAATTATGCTGTCTTCCATCTCAGGAAAAAATGAAGTTTCCCAGGTTCTCAAGTTTCTAAGAGGTCACAAATGCAACATAATGTAAAAACTGAAAGGTAGAGGCAAATTAACAAGGATCTTTCTGCCTTACACTGATGCTTACTGGGAAAGTTCCCAGCTGTTCTTGAAGATCTTCCACCTCTTGCACAAGATCTTGCATACACTTGTTACTATGACTTTGCCAAAGGCTTCTTTCCACGTTGTTTCCAGGATAACAAGGAAGAACACTATTAGCAAACTGCCTACAGAGGGGACAGGTAAATTCTCCTTTGTCCACTGAAAATCCCTGGAGGACCTGGTCATTCTGAAAGAAAATACAGAAGATGTAGATGTCTTACAACCCTCCAACTCAACTGATTTTCCTAATTTTTAAATACTTCTCATTGTCAAGAACATCCCCATAATAAACCAGAAATGCTTTAATGGGGTATTTTGAACACTCCACGTGTATTGTCTCTTTCTAGCAATTCCAATAAAGTTTGAGACTCCCGTGATAAGAACTTTTAAAGACAATTTTATTTTCAGCAATGAGAAATGTTTGAGGATATGTCAGAAACACAGGCTGAAAAAACTCTAATTAAGTAGCCATTGGAGGGCAGCATGACAAAACTCTGAATTGTTTTTCTTTGTCATAAAGGATCAAAAAATGGAGATGGAAGTATGTGACTGGAAAGTAAGCACCTCTCCGGAGTACACCTATTATTGGCAAGCAACACTGCTTTACTTCTGTGAATTGCCTCAACCATCTATTCCTGTAAATTAATAGTGACTGTAATTTAAACTTCAAGCTGTCAGCCCAGAAAGCTGAGAGACTTTTACATATCTCTCTGGATGTTGATCTCTGATTGTATTATGCAAAAATAAATGGTTTATCCATATGAATGCAGGTCTATATAAATTATTTCAGTATTAAGAATACTAGGAAATAGTTGAAATTATTATGCATTCATCTAGGTAGCAGTAACATCTAGGATCAAAAGTTCACTGAAGTAAATTAGAAATCTTCGAGAATACAATGAGATGGATTTAAAGTTTACTTCAATTTTAAGAAGAGAATCAGCCGAAAAAGGGACTTCATCGGGTATATGGTGCAAAAGATTACTTTTCAAAAATCCAGTAAAAGAAGATTCTACCATGAAAGCCCAGATTTTACTTAATTATCTTGATGACACAACTACCCCTGAAAATCATCTTTACAGTCATAGGGAGAAGTACAGTTCATCATGAGGTCCAATAAATGTGGCACAGCTTCCAATTTCTCTAGAGTGAGTTTCACAGTATGACCAATGCTGATACTAAAAATACAAAGAACTGCTCATAGTTTTTCTCAAAATGAAAACAAAAATCAACAAAACTTATGAGAAAATAAAACTAAACAAATACCACATAAAGTAATCTTGAATAAAAAGGCTGTTTCATATGCAATAAGAAGTCACCAATTAGTCTTCATTTTATTACACTAAATAATACAGAATTAAATGATTGCTAAAATCTGATGACTTCTACAACTGCAGAGCTTGTGGTAGCATTCTATGGTGCCATTCAGAAGATTGGACTGCAAGAGGCTGAGGGGGTTGCAAGAGGCTGAGGGGGTTGAAAGAGACCAGCAACATCAATGGAGCACTACCCTGCTTACTGAGACCATGTGAAAAGAAAGATGTTTTTCTTAGCCAACAGTTTCTAAGGCTTGACTAACAAATTGTATTTTAAAACCATATACAGCAGTAATTTCTCAATAGTATTTCTCAAGGAGGGAAAAAAAGCACAGTTCACAAGAGTTAAATCCTTTTAACTCACTTCTCTAACCTGCATGTATATATCTGACATATACCATACATAGCTAGAGACAAAAAAATATCTTTCTGTAACTCAGTTTTCATATTAAGAAATAAAAGCACAAGTTTAGACTTGTAAAATCCCCCTAATTTTTTCTTCCTTTTCCTGTAAATTCTAACACTTGAAACATCAAAATATGAGTCTATGAAACAGAAATGAAAAAATAAGAAACGTTTTACCTGAAATCCATACCAGAAATAAAAAATCATGTTACTGTATTTTTGTGCTGTTTTACAACAAGGTTATTTTAGTCAAGTACTTTTTCTGACATGTCAGAATAACTGAAAACAGAATACTTCTGTTAATATCGTGAAGGTATGATAAGAGTTTTAGTATCCAGAGTTCCTGAAACATAACAAAAGCACCTTGTTCATTCACATAAACCCAGTCTTTCTTTCTCTGAATTGAGCAGCATAAATCCAATTGATTCCACTAAGAACAGTTAAGAGCCAAATAAACAAAAATGATTTTTTAGTTTCACTTACCCGTAAAGATTCCATGTAGGATTTGTGACAATCTATGTGTAAAGTGTGACCACAAGTTTGTACATAAACACCTCCTTCCCAGCCTATTGACACTGCTTGCAGGCAGGAGCTCTAAAACAAAGCAGAAATCATGAGAAAAAAGAGCAGTTTATATGAAGTTATAAAAGTATTTGGACAACTTATTTTAAGATTGAAAAAATAGATTTTTATTTGCATGTTATAAATCAAAAGATGTGAAAATAAAGAAAAAAATGCTGCCATTATGCTATTCTCCAACAAGGAGCCAAGCACCTAAGTTAAACTTCTGCAGTTCTTGTCACTTAAGATAATGGCTTCTATAAAGAACCTCTTGTATTACAACATAAAGATGGCTTTAACTCTACCATCTGTTCCAATAGTACAAGTTATCCCATGTACAAGTGCAATGGACTGTTCCAACACACCTAATTCAGTTCTGTATGTAACCAAAATAATAGGACCACAGTTATAAATTTAAACCCTGATCTGTTATTAAAATTCAGTGTAAACACTTAAAGAGTTTTTAGTAAGTTGTTGAACAATGTTATGTACAACACATGGTAAGGGGAAAAGAGAACTGACATTTGTTTAGTGAATTGAGCTTTATACTGGGATTGTTTTGAAAACACTGGCCACATTCAAAGACTCTACTTACAGCCCAAGTGTGAAAACCAAAGTTACCTCAGTGGCAGTTCTCAGAAAATAATGAACTAAAAAAAACTCAAACCCAGGCACCACTGCAAATTTTGATAAGGAATTCTGGAAAACTCCCCTGCAGAATTTGTGGCTGTAGTCAAATTATTAAATCTCCATTTCTCAAAAAAAAAAAAAAAAAAAAAAAAAAAAAATTAAAAAAAAAAAAAAAAAAACAAAAAAAAAAAAAAAAAAAAAAAAAAAAAAAAAAAAAAAAAAAAAAAAAAAAAAAAAAAAAAAAAAAAAAAAAAAAAAAAAAAAAAAAAAAAAAATTAAAAGAAAAAAGATAAAAAAAAGTTCATACACAGACTGAAATGCAGATTCTGGTTATACATTTAAGGAACAGAAAAAGATTTAGAGCTACCAGAATTGGGAAACAATTTTTAGTGTAGGCTCACCCTGAAATGTACTTAATGTATGATGCAAAACCAGGGTACTATGAATAACCAATTCCGATAGCTGTATTTTCTAAAGATGCCCTAGCATTGCGTTTTTTCTTGCATATGAGCAGGAAATTAAAACAAAATTACAAATTCAAGCCACAAGACATAACCCTGTTTACCCTGCCTCAACCTGACACCCATAATGTGCTGTGACCCTCTCAGGCCACAAAATAAGAAAAAACTTTCTTTTTTTCCTGTTGCTCATTGCATGATTTAGTAAACTGCGCTATTTAGTAAGGTCATATGGTATACCTGGATAAACCCCACAGGACAAATGCTTAATTTGGGAAAACCTTTATTTATTGCATGTATTTAACAAGGCTGCTTAACAGCAGTTACAAAAGACAGAAAACCAACCCCGAAGTCTTAGCAGGAAGACTTTTTCTCTATTCTCTTGAATTCAGAAATAAAGGAGAGCCCAAGCAAGCCAGAGGCTGGGGATGGAGCATACCTATATAAAGTTACTTTGAATTACTGTGTGATTCTGAAAATAGTCCTATTGATATACGTATATAAAATTTTATCTCCTAATCTTTAATCATACATCTCTATGCTAAAAAGAACCACTTTCATTGATTTTCCTTTCATGTGCAAGAACTCTCCTCTCTGACTGACAGTGAACATCAAATATCAGCTAAGAAAGCACAAAAAGAATCTTTATGGAAAGAGTTGACCTGTTTTGCCCATCCTGTATGCAGCACAAAGCTTTTGAGTATTTTTTTTTCCTGTAGAATAAGCTATATCATGCTTCATAACTTCAAATTCTTACATCTAAGAGAAATTATTTACTTGCCTCCTGAAATCTGTTTTTAGAGGAAGGACATTTACTGAGAAGGACACATTTGATAAACAAAAGGACTTCTTACTGCTTAGCTCAGCTGAACAAGACACTCAAGACACTAACAGATGTTTCCATTTTTATGCCAAAAGAAATTTAAGGATTAGTTCTTTCATGCAGAGGCTTTTTTTTTTTAGCATAGTAGTGACCTGGAAACTTGCAAGCAAGTATAGTCAATTCAACTAATGTTTATATTAGGACTGTAATTTTTGTAAGCAGGATGCATTTGCTCCTTGCATTACACAATGTATTTTAGACTAATCTGCTGGTATCATTACTGTGCAGAAAAAGAAATATACACTTTGGTGAGATCAAGTTTTTGAGTTATATTTTGCTTGGAACTCCATCCATTTATAGCATGCAAACATGTGAAAATAAAGCTACAGTATTGTTTGTATGTTTTTTATCACTTCAGTAGAAAAAACATATTCATTGTTTGAAACTACAAACATCCTCAATGTCAAAAGAAGAAAAACTTGTCCACAGATTCTTTCTGAATTAAAAAAGTATGTTGTTCAGAAGTTCAGAAAGAATTTCCTGCTGATATCTTTAAAACTTTTACTTCCTAGAACGGAAAATGCCTCAGGAGAAGGTGCTCTTCTGAAAATGTTGTCCAGTTTTTAAAATGATACCAACACAGTTATGGAATTTACTCTAAATTAATCTACATAAGCAAGCTTGGATGCAGTTAGCAACTTTCAATTATCTGTGGATGGCAATTACAAGAAAGCTAGCAATTCTGTCACACAAAAAACTGTCACAGTTTGACTCCTTAAAGCTAATATTTAAGCTTTTAAAGGCTCATTATTTAGTTAGATCTGTGTGAGAGTTGGTATGTCACTTGGAATTAGTCTATAGAAGCTAAATTTAGGGTCATGAGTTACATACTTTTCTCCCCCAGAATGATTTCTCAGAACAGTTATGTATTCCGTTACATAGCTGTTCCACACACTAGCAAGGAAAGTAACAGGCAGCACTTCCACAGCTGAATATGTCCTGCTCAGCAACAAGTGTTGGTTCTCAAAAATAAGTATTAAAAGATGTAATGTGGCTTTGTGATACAACACAAAACTCTGCCTGGAACACCTAACAGAACTGCAAACTAGACAGTGACATACCAACTAATACAAAATTGAACTTCAGTAATGTTGTGCAGAGTTGAGAATTCAGCAGAAGAGGATGAAGTCTTCTGATGATTCCTTGTTTCCATCCACTCATCCTCCCCTTCCCCTTCTCTGTAGCAGCTCAGAAAACTGTTACAGGTTAAACCAACTTTTTTTCACATAGTCTGTGCTGCCAACAGTACTTTTAAATGATGAAGATTTCCTTGATCAGGTTCTCTCAACAGCCACAAGAAAACTGGTGTTCTGAAAATAATACCTGAGACAGTAAACTCACATCTCAATTTGTGGTCATACTGAATTGCAAAATATCTTCTAGAGAGGTATTTAATGACTACATAAGCCTGTAGATGCACTAGATGCTTATATGCCAAAAGTATAACTCTAGGAAAGCCAGATGCTATTTAAAAATAAGGACCCTATCAGATGTAAATATTTCATAACTACTGCAACGTGACACAGCATTTACTACATGTAGAAATGAAAGAAGGGGGACTCTAAATTGTAATTTCATTTACCTTTTTACACATATTTTTCGTAAGTGATAATACAGTTCATACAAAATACTTACATCTCTGAAGTATCGCTGTAAAGTTGTAAGCCTCACATCATGCAGTGCTGCACAGGTATCCCAAGGGTATATTTGCTCCTCTTCGGTAGTTGGTAGTCTCTTCGGCTCAGTGCTATTGCGGCACTGTCCCAATACTGTATGAAGAAATTCAGCAATAAAACAATAAACTAAACAACTAAGAAAACAACCGGGAAATTCTGATTTGTAATTACAATGTGCCTTTTTAATGATTTTCTTACTGCTTAATATCAAAAAAACTGTTGTGCTTTTGCACTTGTACATGAAATACATACACGCACTCACATATACAGACACATTAATGTCTAATTAATTCTCTTTTTCTTTTAATACCTATTTTCCTGCAGTCCTACTATATACTTCCAGGTTTGCAAAGGTAACAGGAACTAGGAGGGAACCCAACTGCTCGCTTTTTTCCCAAGCCTTTGAAAATTTTCTCAGTACCCTCAGACCTATCTATGCACCTTATGGAGTACCAGCCACAAAAAAAAAGAGGACACACTGTCCTTCCAGGCTGCATGAGACACAATGGCATTTATGCACACATTTTAAACACTGCAGGAACACTGCTTGTCCAACAAGTCATATATTCATACCTGAGGATGCTTGTAATAGTACAACGAGCCCTGTAGGTCTGTCTTCAGTAGAAGGACCACTTTGTCCACAAATCACACAATCATATATGGCCTCAGAAACATGCTGTTCCGATGTAGCTACCTCCATGGCAATATCAGCCTCTGGTGATTCTAAAAAAGGATAAGAAAATTCATATTAAACAGAGGAAAAGAAATTAGATTGCATCTCCACTGAGGCAGTGCCAAAAAACCCTTTCAAAATAATTCCTCTAGTTTATCTATAACTAAAATATTGAAAGTAACTTGAAACTAACCTTGCTGCTTAAAACATAAAGATACCAGTACAATGAAGTACAAGTGTTTCCATATTCAAAATTATTCCCAGTGGAATTAAATGTTTAGTTCAAGTTTTGTATTACAGTTTATCTCTTTAAAACTTATACAAAGCAGAGACCTAGCTTCTAAATCATTAGATACTATACTGAAAACTCTGAACACAGAGAAATGAAAAGCAATGAATATGAATCTCTAATAAACCCAGATTTGCTCAGAAGTGACTGACAACAACTGTAAGGAAAATGTTAAACTGGAGACGTACGATATAATTTTAAGATGCTTAGAGAAGGTGAATTAAACATGAAACTAAAAATGGAAGATTTTTTTTAAATATGAAACTTGGACAATCTTTAAAAATTAGGAGTCATTAAGAAACCAATGTGCTGGCATGCAAGATGTTTCAGAGAGCTGGTTTTCTAATGCCTCACACGTTATCATTTCCTAGGTGCAAAGCCAGAAACTTTTGAGACTAAGGACCAACTTCAAATTACTGACACAACTGCACTTGATGCATAAGTGCTGGTTGCACTTGGTCGTGCTAGTTTCCAGGCAGGGGGCTAACCGAAGCAGAAGCAATCACAGGTAAGAATTCCTTACTGGTTTGAAAGAAAAAGCACCATAGGACTAAATGATCCTCTCCTGGCTACTCAGGAACACATACAGCCAGTCTCTCAACCTAGAGTGCAAGGGTGCTTTGTTTCTTTCCTAGAAGATAATTTTTCCAAAACGAAAACACTTCCTTCCTATCTTCAACTATGCCCCTTATATCTCCTTGATTAAATAGGCCAAGGTGATGGATAGAGAATCCAAAAGCCTTGAGTGCAGCAAAAGTCCTCACACAGAACTGTTCTTAGGGAAACTGCTCACTTCTTAAAGTCCATGAGGAGTTCAGCAGTTCAGGCTGCTCAAGGAAAAGCATGCTTGATGCCAGGCAGCATCTTTCCTTGCTATGAAAAACTCCATGCTATGCTTTCACTCACAGGGCAGTATAAAAATTACACAATTTTAGTAACTATTGATTTCCCAGTCAGTTATTGAGGGTCACATGAAAATGAACTCTGATCTTCACTGACATGCAGTTGTTAACATTGTACACACGTCTATCACCATCTAGTGGCAGTTAGATGTACGATGACAAAAAAAGCAGAACGCAGCAACTGTGCATCATTTATTAGGTTCAGATATCCAGGAAATCTAGGAGCAACTATCACAGAAGGAAGTAAGCACTAAAGCTATCTTTCACACACAACATCACCTCGTAATAGTGTAACACACACTCATACGTATGAGAAACACACAACACAAGAATGATGGGAGAGTTTCAGCCTTCTCACTTCTCTAAAATTTGTCAGTACAACATAAAATACACATCCATTCAATACTTTTTAAGTGTAGAAAGACACTGTAGTGCATCAATCTGATTTTGAACAATTCAGTGGAAGTCCTCAAAACCAGTCAAAATTTAGTTTACAAAATACCATGCATTCATAGCAAATTGCATATTTTCAACCTGAACAAAACCCCCCCACATCAGTGTTTCAAAGGTGTTTCTGACCGATTCAGTATACGTAATCTGTATTTCTATTGCCTATGCGCAACCAGCACATAAAAATCAGGCTAATTTAATTTTAGAACTTAATGAGCTAATGCATGTTTCCTTCATAAGTGCTTAGACCAAGTGATAGGCTACCTGGCAAACAATCAAATTTCAGGAACTAAACTTCTAGCATCAAGGAAGATTTCCTAATAGAATTATCTCCCCCAGAAGCAGTGGAAGAGAACAAAGTCAATTTACACAAAATCCAAGGGCAAGAGAAATTTGCAAGAATTTAAAATCTCAAATAATAAAGCAGACTAAAATAATTCCAATGAAATGAGCAAAACCTCCTCCTCCCCAGTTCTTTTTGAATGCACTATGATAAACCTTTATTACTGGCTTAAACCAGTTGTCAGCTTCTTCAGGAGATCAAACTTGGGCAACGGTTTGGGTGAAAAGGTACATTTTGGCAGCATACTTTGTGGTGCGAAAAGCGTATTAGTGGCAGACCAGAAAAAAGAAAGCAAGCTACGCTTATAGCACCCATCTCATTCTCGTCTTTCTTGCCCTCCCGAGTTTGCCTCTGTGGAGGTCCTGTGGAAGCACCAGACCCTGACACACCAGCTACATCATCTACCTACACTGACAAGGACCAGGGCAAACACAGTTCAACTCAAAATACCACTGAAAATGAGAGGTACACTCTTCTGCAACCTCCTTCTAAAATATTGCCTTAATACATTGATACTTGTGAGTATAAAGTAGTTGGTACACCTCCATTCCACTTCACTTTCAGTTACATATTTCCTATTTCACATGGTGAAAAATAAAACTGAATTGCATTTTGCTGTAATAGTACTCATATGGAAGCTTTAAATGCCCAGAAACAGCTCCACAACACATTTTTATTTCCTCTTCCTCCATTTTATATAAAGAAAAGCACAGAATTGCTTTGTGTATTCCACAGCAACTTATGAAGCATTTATTTAAAACTACTGGAGTTGCAATGCTATTTTATTAATTTGATTTATAAAGTACAGGTTCTTATTGATTTTTAAAGCATGAGCTAACATTTCCTAGCTGACAGGATGCAATTACAAAAAGACAGCTCAATAAAAATTATTATTTCATTAAATGGCTTTTACATTGATGAAAAGCCTTAAACACTGACTTTAATATAACAAAATTCCTTCTATTCTACGTAAAAAACCCACCCAAATCACCATCAAGAACTGTCACATGAACAAAGCTATATCAGTTGCAAATAAAAGGTGAAGGGTAACCTAAATCTCCTTATCTTGCTTCCTGTGGTGCACAAACTCTCAAATCTTTTGCTAACACTAGAGAGGTATCTCCATGAAAAACAGCACTTGTGTTATGTCCCAGAACAACGTTGCCTTACTGAGTACCAAAGGAATCCTTTGCCACCTATTTGCTAAGATAGCGATCCTGAGGCATATTACTCCTCCGTGTTTCAAACAGGTTTTGTAGGACCCTTCAGTCTTGTCTTACATGAAAACCAATGTCACCCAAAACAACTCATCACTCCAGCAGAGATTCAGAAAGTAAGTAGCAGCAAAGAAGAGCCAGGAAGACCGAGGTGGCTTTAGTTGCTAAGCTGAAGCATGGCTTTACTAGCCAGGCAGCAGTCATACAACAGAGCGAGCATATTTAACATCAAACGTTCTTTGTAATGCAACCAAGGATACTTACAGTTACTTATTTAGCTCTTTGTTTAGTTTTGGAGTTAGAGTTCCAAAGTAACAAAATCCTAGCACTTCCTACCTCCTGGGAAATCCTGATCAGCCTGGTGAAATCTGGCACACTATTTATTGAAGACTGCTTTGCTGCCCAAATTTTATTTCAGTTCTGTTATCCAGAGTTAAAAGATTCACTCCTATTCCTTTCCCTAGCCAGTAAAAAAAAAAAAACAGAACCAAAAGGGCCTTGTAAACACAGTAAATATAGTTCAGTCTCTGTTGGTGGTAGTCAACATTTTTCCTGCTGTAGACATTTTGTGTCAAAGTGGCCCCTTGGCATCAAAGCAACCATTAGTATGCTAATATTCTTCACCCTGACCCAACATACATATTCTCTAGAGATCAGTACCTAATTTATTTTTCTATCTGGGTTCAGAAGATCGAGTGTTAGGAAATGTATGTCACCTTGCACTAAAACACTGCACTTCTTATTCAGTCTAGCTAAGGAATTTTCTCTTGAAGGACAAAATAACATCCTGCCAAGCTTCACTTCATAGAAAAGAAACACAAAGATCCTACCACATATTTATCATGAGCATTTAAAAAAACAACAGCAAAAAACCCCAACATAACCATCACACTGGGCACTTCAGAGACAGCAAAACTATGGAAGGAACACAAGATATCTTAATTCACAAATTAACCGATTCACAAATTTTCACTAAGATACATTTGATTAAGTAGTTCAGCAGCTTGCCTGGAAGAGATCATAATGTTTCATATCTATAAAACTTAGATCTCTATAACTACCACTGTTATTTGTTAAAAGCTACTATTAACTTGGAGCAGAGGGATTAATTTTTATTCTTATCAAGTCCTGCCTGAAAGGCAGCTGAAGTTTCAAAAATCTCTAGCCTGGAGTTCCACATCACAACAGACAAACCACAGCTTCACACCAAGGTTAAGTGACCTCAAAACAAAGATGTAGAAGTAGCTGTTAGTAGGAGACTAGAACTACAGCATTGGCACTGTATATGACTACATGAGAACACATTACTGGCTCTCTAGACATTCTCCTTAGGTATTTCAAGAGCTCTATCTCTGCTATTAGAAAGATGTTTCTTGGTTTATTTTTTCTACTTTTTACGTTTGTCCTGCAGTCAAACAGCTAAAGACAGCACAGTGGGTTCTGTTCCATCCTAGTTCATTAACATAGCTGTTTCTAAATTTCACTTAATTACTTCCAGGCAAGCTTGAATGGCAATGTAGTTCTGCAGATGTCACAGAATATAAATAGAAATTAACAGGGGGCCTAAATGTAAAGGGCTACATAATCGGCATTTTTTTTCTACAGTAATTATAAACAAGAAAATGCCATCCTTTACCTTTAAGCATCTCAAATGAATTTGTGAATTCCAGTTCAAATACATAATTTTTGCTGGTAAGATGGGATATTCAATATTGAAAAACGAACATGTAACTGGATAACAACTTCCTTTTAAGCCATGTTTCACTGCAGTATCCCAACAATCAAAGCAGAGGAATGCCTCAGAGGATTAAGTGGCTCTATGTATTTTAATGAAGACTTTGGAAACTATAAATTTTATGGGGTTTTAATAAAATTATCTTTAAGCTTTGGCTATTTACTATTCCTATCATCTTCTAGACACATTTGTTTTCAGAGTATTTTCAGTCAAGAGAAACTTATTATGAATTTTCTTTAGTTCATTAGCCACAAGCAATTCACCAGTTCTCATATTTTGCTAGTGAATCACATCCACATTTCATAAAGAAGTTTAAAAAGAGGATGATGATGATGATGGTAATAACTTGCTCAAATGCCACCAATTGCATCAGTAAGAAAGCCATGGAGCTGAGGCCTTACTATCCCTGCATTCTGACAGTGCTATTACTGTTACAACAAACAATCGAAATTCAGAAATAAAACTACAGCTGAATTTCAACTTCTAATAAAAGTAACAGAGGTAATTAAAAAAGGTAACAGTTTGAATGTGTGAGAGGGGAATGCATTAAAACTGACTGATTTTAGTATGAAAGGGATTTTTTTTTGTTTTCAAACAAAATACACACGGCTGTAATACAATTCAGGGTAAGCCTATTAAATATATTAGTTTTCAATTTAATCATTCCAGAAAGACTAGCTTCAGAATTCTTGCCATGTCTTGTGTATTAGCATTAGAGCAACAATAGTTTCTGCAGCTTTTTCAATATTTTGCTTTAGCATATCAATACTGCATTCACAACTGAAACAATTAATCTAGTTTTTTAAATAAATCCCACACACTATAATGGAACAGTTACTTCCTTTCTGCCAGTCAGAACATAACAGCTTGTTAATACTGGGCTATAGTACAAATTCAGCAAACTTTTCATCACAAACTCAGAAAACAGTACAGCAACTGAGAAGGCACTTAAAAAGTTCATTGCGAAGAAAAGCAATTTTTCAGCTAACACAATGCCTGGAATTCTATTAAGCTGTTGCCAAGAAAAGTCTTCATGCAGAACAATTTTATGAAAACATACTCCATTGAGTTGATTCTATCTACTGCTGTGCATGACCTGGTACAACTGACAACCCACACTACGTTTTATGTTCAGATATCTGAAGTTATTCATTATTTAAATACTAAGAAACAAACAATTTCAGTGTTGCATGCCCAAGAACCTTCCAATGCAAAATCATAAGCACAAAGGACCTAGGTCTGCCTGTTAAAGAAATTAGGGATTCTTTTAGATATCTGACATATGTAGTTAAGTAAAAGCTACTAGTCCTTGACATAAATAAATACTGTGTAATGTATTGATTTATCTAATTTAACTAACGTGGTTCATCCACAAATCAAAGCAGTTACCTTAACCACAGCTTATAAAACTCAAGAATGATGTATTTATGCAAGCATATGTATGTATGAAAATATAGCTATGACAGGTAAATATATACAGCTACAAATTATTTCATATACAAAACCATCAACTTTAAAGTTTCAATATCAAGAATTCATAATATAGCTGCCTGCAGAATCAAAGATTCCCAATCGCGTTCAATTAGCCACAACTGTAAAAAGACTTAATTTTTAGTAAGTAGAACAGCATGTTTTTAATTCTCTTCTTCCTTACTTCAACTAATAGATTAGTAAGAAACAGCTACCCATTTAATAAGCATGACTTATATTCTTTTTTATTTGTGGATTTTGTTTTGCACCGCACACCCTCCAAGCACAGCACTGTACATATAGTCATTAATTTACTGCAGAAATTTTAATGATTGCTTTATACAAGACTTTTGTAAGCATAAAGGAATAAATTTTCTCAGCAATTTATGAACTGGAGAGAATTTAACAATTTATAAAAAAAATCAGACTTCTTCAGCAAAAGCAGTTGCCAGTGTTTAAACTCAAATCGAACTACACAGCAGATGGTATTTGATTTAAAAAGGGGAGGGGAAGGAGAAGGCGGGGGGAAGCACCCCAATTTCTGCTTTCTGTTTTTTAATCTTTGAAAAGTGATGACTTTCAAAGAAATAATAATCCAGAAGATTAAAATATTTTCCATTCCTCAGTTAAACACAAGCAAATCAATCAAGATTACATGCTTCTACACAGCAGAACATGAAACAATTTACCCTCAAGGAAAACAAGAGCTAGTTCTGCTATAAAGCCTGTGCTTGAAATAGAATAGAATGTTATTATTTAAAGCAATTGAAATGATCTAAAAATTATGCTTTCCTCTAATTCTATACAGAGATTTAAAATGGAAAACTTTTACCTTAAATTTTAAAACTTTAATCTTAAATTTTAGTATTAAAGATTGAAAAAAATGCAGTCTTTAAAAGACAAACTAACTTTGGGAAGTTAAGTAAATACTTCCAAAAATACATCACACATTTCATACACTGAGTCTTAAGAAACAGTAGTAACAGAATTATGTAAATATTTTCAAGATAATTTAATTTATTCTTTAGCAATTCTGTATTCAGTGTTATCTGTCCTTGAAAACACAACTTTAAGCCTCTTAAATATTTAGTGAGCAAGTAGATACAATTTGTCTTTTTTTAAACTGAGTAAAATCCTTACTTCTAACATGGGTGGAGGGAATAAGCAATCGACCACACAAAAAAAAAACTTACCAACATCCATGGCGGTTTCCATGAAGCTTTTCTGCCTTGAAGCAAATTCAGCCAACAATTTCTGTTGCCTTTCCCTGGCCTTCTGTCGTCTGAGTGAAAGAAGCAGGGGAAAAGAGAGAAAAGGAGATGAAGAAAAAAAAATTAGTAAAAAGAGTACAACAGAGGACAACACATTAAGTTTTATTCAGTGGTTTCAGGCTTATTACAGTCACCACCTTCAACAATGTAATACAAAATTCAAGTTTCTTTCCAAATAAAAGATTGATTTTCAAGCCTAACAGTTATTTTGAGTCTGAAAGAAATAAAATGCTGCTCTAAAATAGCCTCCATGAAATCAAAATATCTTTTAGTGGATGAGGACATAGCATCGTAAGAAAAAGAACCCAAGACTTCATTTTTCAAAGTTATTTTTCTATTATGCAAGAGAAGAATAACAGAGTGAAATGTCAATTGTCAAGTGCTCCTGTGACCAATCAATGTTTAACAAGATAATAGTAATCACAACAGTAGTAGTAATAATGATAGCAGCAGCATACCTCACTCACTTTTGATATGAAGCTTGATGCCAGGGGAAACAATTATGATGTATTTATTTTCCAGCTAAGGCCCCTTATACTGGTTCCCCCACTTCTACCCAGGATACTGGTCACCAATAGCTTTCATACGTAAAGAAGTTTGAGACTGCTTCCAGATTGAAGGCCTTAACCTCCCTGGAGCCGCACTGACTTGACTTTTTCCTCATTGTTTAATACAACTCCAGATTTACAAATGGAAGACATTAAACTCATTCTTGACTATCCTTCCATTTAAACTGTATTAGTGATCTGCACAACACTGTAAGACCAGCTATTCTGTAACTCTGTGTATATACTTACTGCAGCAGGTAGAATAATACTGACGGATGTAAAGAGATAAAGAAAATAGAAATTTATTTTTCTCTTTCTGAGGTATCAAGAAAGGGTCTTTACTTTGCCAAGAGTTTACAAAGAGAGAAATGAGGCAGTGCAAGTGGGAAAACCAAACAAAACTCATACCACAGATGCTCACCACATGCCTGTCGTGGTTTAAACCCACACAGCTCGTTCACTCATTCAACCCCCCTTCTTGCCCTCCCCT
>NDXB01006284.1:85862-108437 GCA_002631895.1 Agapornis roseicollis | reverse complement strand
AAAAATTTTTGTTTTTTAAAAAAAAAAAAAAAAAGAAAGAGAAAATCACATGCTTCTTCTGCTCGAGGAGCTATACATTGAGCAGCTGACAGTATATCAAAACATTTTCCTGAACAGAGGAACTGTGTTTAACATGACTAAGGGGTACTCTTCAAAAAGCAAACCCTAATAGGAAAACAAGTTAATATTGAAAGGGCTATGTTCCTGAGTCAATAATGAAATTAATGAAATTTAAATCTATCTGAATTGAATCAAAAGACAATGGACAATTGTCAGAAAAATGTACTATCTGAAAAGCACTGATGCTCTGTGCATATGATGGCATACTTGCTTACATTAAGGCATAATGCTTTTCCTAAGATCTTCATTTTGTTGGCCACACAATCGTAAATACTACCGTAATAAGGATAGACTTTTAAAGAAAATCTGAGATAAACCTTTCAAAAGAGAATCTAATTAATGCGTTAGCAAATATGGCAAATATTCCAGTTATTTAGCAGCACAGAAGTGCTTATCTTCTGTTTTTATTGTTAACATGCTTTCAGTTGTGTCATGCACATACTCTAGCTTTTTTAATCATCAGAACACCATTACATTTGCACAAATAATGTAGACCTTTGCTTTATTGTTATTATGGATATATGGGTTTTGTTTGGTAATAGATTGAAACTTTTCAGACCCAATGATGATGAAATCGATGTTAGAAATTCTTTTCTGTTTTGAATTGTAGCCCATAATTTAAAAGAAGCAAATCAGCTAAACATCTGAGAAAGATGAACAAAAATCTGTAATTCATAGAATCATAGAATCTTAGAATCATAGAATAGTTAGGGTTGGAAAGGACCTTAAGATCATCAAGTTCCAATCCCCCTGCATGGGCAGGGAAACCTCACACTAAACCATGCCACCCAAGGCTCTCTCCAACATGGCCTTGAACACTGACAGGGATGTACCACTTGCAATTTCCCTGGGCAAACCATTCCAGTGCCTCACAACCCTCACAGTAAAGTACTTCCTCCATATACCCAATCTAAACCTCCCTTGTATAAGTTTTAACCCATTACCCTTTGTCCTGTCACTAACAGTCCCTAATGAAGAGTTCCTCCCCAGCATCATTAGAGGCCCCCTTCAGATACTGGAAGGCTGCTAGGAGGTCTCCACACAGTCTTCTCTTCCCCAGGCTGAACAGCCCCAACTTTCTCAGCCTGCCTCTGTATCTGCTCCAGTNCTCCACGCAGCCTTCTCTTCCCCAGGCTGAACAGCCCCAACTTTCTCAGCCTGTCTTTGTATGGGAGATGCTCCAGTCCCCTGATCATCCTCGTGGCCCTCCTCTGGACTTGTTCCAACAGCTCCATGTCCTTTTTATGTTGAGGACACCAGAGCTGCACACAATACTGCAGGTGAGGTCTCACGAGAGCAGAGTAGAGGGGCAGGATCACCTCCTTGGACCTGCTGGTCACGCTCCTTTTGATGCAGCCCAGGATACAGTTGGCTTTCTGGGCTGCAAGCACACACTGCAGTCAGCTCATGTTCATTTTCTCATCAACCAACATTCCCAAGTCTTTCTCTGATAATTCTTTCTCTTATTTTCTTTTAACCCTTTTTTTAGAGGAAGTGCATTTTTTCTGTCTTTTGAAAAGAAAGTGGGATGCACCCAAGTATTGGTCCCCAGGAACACATCAGGAGGTTATCGACACATGGTATGCTTTCATTACTATTTATGTCTTGGCCCTTCTTTGTCATGTAATTCAAATAATTCTAGGTAAATAAGTAATTAAAGCCATCTGTTTCCATGACAATTATGGGAAAAGTGATGCTGCCAAAGTATGAAAATGAGCTGGTCGGCATCAGGACTATGTGACTGACAATGTCCTTATAGGGGCAGCAGAAGAGAGCAGGAAATGTGAAAATTATGGAGATGGTGCTTTTCATTTGTTCTGCTTCCACAAAGTTATACTTAACAAAAACAAACAAACAAAAAAAAGGTGCAAATTTGTCCTTTACAGGTCCACAGGACAGACATGGAAGTATTGCTCATACATGTTTCATATCACTGGTTAAGGTCATCATCGGACTCATAATTCACTGTGCATTTTATGTGCATTTACTAAGACAGCTCTCCAAAAGTCATGAGACTCTGCCTTAAAACTGACTATTCTGATTTGACCTTTCTTGGTGTCTCACTGTACTGTTACTGTCCCCCAGGTGCACAGTTTCACAATGAAGGCAGCCAAACACAGGAATTGTGCAACACAAGATTTAAAAAACATAGCTTCAGAACACCACAGGATATGTACTGGGTCTGATCAAACAGTCAATTTAAGCCAACATTTTGCCTCGAGCAGTGACCAGGAGCAGGCATTTTGAAAACATTATAATCAACAAAATCTATCAGTTGATCCGCTGGTTTCTCTCCTGGCTCCTGGCACTTACTGGAGCAAGTAATGACTCCATCTTCTCTTTCTCCACCACGTTCATGCCTATAGCTCTCCCATCACTCATCTTATTGTCAAGCTGAAGAGCCCTAGTTTTATCTCATTTCATGTGAGATGAATGCCTTTCCATGTTTCTGATTCTTCTTGTTGTTCTTTAATTTTTAAAACAGTTCCATGCTATTTTCTTGGCTAGCATGTGGGTGTACAAAGCCATAATGATGTTTTCTGTTTTGTTCTCATTCCCAACATTTTACTTGCCATTTTGAAAAGTGTTGAGTGCTATCCACAGAGGTTCAAAAACTATTTCCAAAGTTGTAGTAATTAATTGTTCTGTTACAGACAATTAGGATTATTTCTCCTGCCCCCCACTACTACTTTGCATTTTTCACTATTATCAGCTATTTTACTGTGTGATCTGACATAGGATCATGTAAGCTTCATCACCTCTTTTTCCTATGGCATCAAGAACAACCTTGAAGAACACAGGTCCAAACAGAGACGGTGCTAAGGTGGCAATAGTAACCTCTCTCTGTCATTAAACTTCACCATCAGCTCTCCCTCTTTGTCTCCTCCCACTTGTATTTACTGATTCTGAACGAAGCCTGTCTTCTCATCCCATGAGAGATTAGTTTTGTAAAAGTATTTAATGTTTATAGTAAACATGTTGTAAAAATATCTGTTGTAACAGGTTTCTCCAGAGACAGGCATGCAGCAGTACTTACTAAGCCTGAAAAATGCAGGAGATTGTTACAAGGTCATCTGCTAGGTAATGGCCATTCTTTTTCTGGTTGCCAGCATATGTTGAGTGAATATTCTTATTTGACTAATATAACTTGATAACCCCTGTTGTTCTTGTTCTGTACAATACTTGTTCTTTACAATACTGCTTTACAATACTGCTCTCTTGAATTTTTTGTTGCATTATATGTGCTTGTGAATAGGCAGACATATGCACCACAAGTTTTCTGTTGAGATCCTCCCCAGCTAAAAACCACTAGAACTGTCACTGCAATTTCAGATTTCACTGCTGGAAGAGATTATCTTATCTGTCTTCTTACACAGTCCAGGTCTTACTTTGTTATTTCAACACACTTTTGTATGAGTTGTTGATTTAGCAGAGACACAAGTTCCTGCTGGATGTGCCTATGTCCCATCCCTTTGCTTTAATAGCAGCAACTCATATCTGTGCAAAGTGCCAGAGATTCTCCTTGTGATCTCCAAAGCTGGACAGAAACTACAATGCTGTGATTCAGCCAGGAGTGTCCATATGTGCCTTGCCTTAGCCCAGCCCCATCAGGTATCTGTGCTGTTGGGACTGCAGTGAGTCACTTCGCAACATGGGTGTGCTGTATTATGCAAACCACTGTAGGGTTGTGACTCAACATGAAGTTGTAAAGCCACTGCAGGCCAGGCTGAAATGGGTCTTTAAAAATATATCTTTGCATGAGTTAAAGATTTCAAGTAGTAGACTTGAAACCCACAGTGACTGCTGACAGTCTTGACTCTGGAATGAGCACTTCCATTGAGGTAAATGGAACTCATACAGTGACTCACACTGTTACTCACCTGTGTCTGTCTAGGAGGGAACTTATTTCAGAGAGCATCATACCCTTATCCACTAGGCACTCCAACAATGTAATACAGCTTCTTCCTAAAAGAAGCCTGTAAATCTTTACTACAGTTGAATATAAAAGAAATACTTAAAGTCTTGATGTGAATCACCAAAATCACTTGCTTTGCACATAATCAAAGAATAAACCTTTGCATGGAATGATGCTGTATCAGTGCAGATTAAAAGACTGTGCCCATAATGTTAGTTATACATATATATAGCACACACTGTAAGAAGAACTATGGGGTGACCCTAATCGTGTCTGAGAGTACTTACTTGAAAACTGTAAGACTGAACTCAAACCCTTCCTAAATATGCACAAAATCAGAATTAGTAGGGGGTTTATTTTGAGCTTGGGTGTTGCTTTTTTGCACAAGAGGATGTGAAGTGAAGAGGATATGCAGTTATGTCTTGAGGGAGCAGAGTATCAGAGAGTGTTTGGAGACAGTTTACAAAGAGAAAAAGAAATATATAAATAGCTGATTGTATTTAGTGTGTTTTGTAGTGTTCTTTGCTATAACAGCTGAATATTTGAGAGAGAGGAACATGAAGACTAATTACTTCCTCAGATTCCTGGTATCAAAAAATCTCTTGTAGCAAGGAAACTCCAGTACATCTCTGATTTCCAGCCAGCATGGTAACAGCTGAATCATTTGGTCCCTCTGTCCACTTGTTTGGTATGCATCATGGAAATAAAATCACTGCCCCCTCTCCCTTTCCCTCTACACATGTACATACATATTGACATTTTGGGGACTCTTCAGAAAAACAGAAAATACTGGCATTGCATAAAGATGTCAAAAAACAGTAGTAGAGATGACAGTTACAGTAATATAGAATTACTATTCACATCCACATCAAATATAGCTGTAGGTGTAATATCTTTATGTATTAGTTTCATATAAATTTCCTTCCTAAATCTCAGGCATTTATGACTCATGACAGAAGTACATCACATCTTGTCCTGAAGGAAATTTTATTGAATGGACCTGTGGATTGACATTTGTCAGAATGCATTTACTTAACATATGAAATATTATCACGGCAAAAGTCATTACATTGAAATTTTTTTTTAGTGAAATGTCAAGACCTCCTGCTGGCCATGCAAACATGGTTCACAGAAGTTTATAGTTGGCTAAAAAGCATAAGAAAACTTTCTTAATCACTATATTAATGACAATTAATAACAATTTAATATGAAAAACCTGTTTATAAGCATTTTTTAGGGATAAACCTGTAATTTTGCTAGTCTGCATTTCGGGTTTTTAGCTCAAAACCTGTGTTTAAGGTGCACATTGGATCGTTTGAATCTGATAATTTTCACAATTACACTGAATTTATACTGTATTTTGAAGTCAAGTACAGGAGGACTTTATTGGTTCCTGTATATGGGTAAGTGTATTTTGGGGGTCAAATTTACATATAAAATGTCTTTTAAGTATTCTTTTCTGGTTTCAAGATAAAATGCCAGCTCTGAAATTCAAATGAGATTCAAATTTGTAACTAATAAAACTTTACTGGAACTGCAGCCACAGGTATTTTGTTTCTAAATAATTTTATTCAAAACTGAAACTGCAATACAGAACAACGATGAGACTCTCGACACATCTTTCCGTTAGTGCACTACTAATGGTTTCACCTATTGACCTAATAGCCTATGAGGGAATTTCTGTCATGGTGCAGAAGGTCAAACTGTATCTTGATTTCAAACAGTAGACAAATATCTACCAAGGAAGTACTACAAGAACATCAAATTAATTTACATTTTTAAACACACCATATGGTTTGATCACAAATGATGTGCTGGTTTCCTCCATATAACACCTAAAATTTATGAATTTTCATGCAATTTTCATCTGCAAAGTTAACTCTAATTGTGAATCCCTAGCTTCTGGGAAAAATCTTACCCTTTCTTTCTTTTATCTCAAGGAAATTTTGTCCAAGCATCTCTTGACACGTTGGAGAAGCTTAGATTTAAAAACATAATTAAAAAAATTAAGTACAACCATCTTCTTGTTTGGTTCCTAGCTAACCTATGTAATTGTGTTACACATATATAAATAATATTTGCTTCTCAAAGCTTTGTGACATTGTATTTTGAAGCAAAATATTATTTGTTCTCTGTCACACAAATAGCACAAATGAATCTCACTTCCCTTATGTTTACTGAAGGAAGCAGAAAAGCTGTCTTGCACACATAAAAGTGCTTTCTTTGTGAACTGTTACAGAAACTTCCCAATGCACTTCCTCTGAATCCCTTCCTTATGTAAGTTTAGCTCAGCTTCAACTTCCTTCCGCTACTAGGAACCAGCATATTACTCCCTTCTAAAAAATTCATCTCCATTTTGAATACAACAGAAGCTTATAATATTAGATGACATGGAAGCATACTTCTGAGGGTCTGCAAATTTGGCAGAAACAAACATGGGGGGAGGTGCTAATAATTCCAGAACTTATATATGTATTTCTGCTCTAAAAATATAAATAACTGTATTACAGTGCTAACAGGAAATAGAAATGGGAGGTGTAATTTTATTGTTTTATTTAGACAATCAGTTGCATCATAGACTAAGCAAAGTAAGTCAGTGTAAGATAAGGAACTTCCCAGCTACATAACCAAGGTACAAAAGGTGAGAAAGAAAAACATACCTGTGGACACAGGAACAGTATTCGGGAGAAGGTACAGAGGAAATATTAGCCATTTTTCTCAAGAGTGCATTCAGGAGAGGTGGGTCTTTAAATGGAAATACAAAACAGAACAAGGACTTTTTCTCATTTATTTTACAGAGTCACATAGCTGAAGCCATAAAAGGACACTTGACAGAAGTCCTCCGTGTGGAGAAAAAACTGGAGAAACAATCTAAATCAAAAGCAACTGATCATTAGACTGATCAGTGGCTCAGTTGTGGGTCAGTCTGCCTAGTACTAAGGGACACATGGAAAACCAACTTTCCCCCTTTCGTCCTATTGAATTATTTCACACACCAGTGAAAGCAAAGGGGAAGAGAGATCTGATGTAAAAATGTAGTCAGAGCCTAATCTTTTATTTTTATTTAAAAGGGTGGGTTGTGACCTTTCATGCTCTAATCCTTTAGAAGATATCCCTTGACCTCAGCTAACACCTTCTCAGTGCAGCTTTCAGAAGAAAGACTGACCATGATGCACACTGTTAAAAATGGCCAGTGTTGCACTAGGATGTGCATTAGCCATGGGAAACTGTTTATCTGCAGATTTTAGCAAAATAGGACTGCTGTGAACTGCATAAAGAATAATTAACAATGTCCCTGAAAAGTTAGAAGGCATTTAATAAATCACTGGGTAAAGTGCAGTGGCTAAAATTCTGGGTAAGAGTTGAAAGATCCCTAATTTTCAGGAAGAATTTTAAACTGTATTACCTGTGCATACACTTTACATTGGTATTCATCTCACAAGACTTTAGCTACCTGAAAATAAGGTGTCTATTTCAAGTTAGTTACTTTACTGACTTTCTGCATGTATACATAGTTATGTCTCTACAGTAAAGAAGACAGATAAATACCTCACCTTCCATAAAGCATCACTGTAGAGAGAGCTTCAATAAGTAGGTCAGAGATGGTAACTAACTTTTAGATGGCTAAAGACACGTGGCAAAATAGTAGTTCATTTGTCACAGCTGTAAGCTAAAAGACATATAAACTAAAGTACCAAGGCTGTATTGTTGACTCCATTCTATCAATTAACCAAAGATTCTCTAAGCAAAACCAGAAATTATCCTCAGTATTAATAGCTTCTCACAATAGCAAGTAGTCATCAATAAAGACTTGGTACATCAGTTAATTGGTTACTGCAGATCAGAATGTTTCCATCACAGAGGCAAACAGAAGGTGGAAAATCTAGTATCTCACACCAGAAGAAATGCAGGCAGTTTTTCATTCACTTACTTTCTAAGGAATACACTTCCTTTTATTTGTTACTGGGAAGTAGAGTTTGTATGTGTTCCCAAGCTAAAAACTGACTGCACAGACTATTTTTCTCACAGGTCAGATGTGAGGAAACAGAGCCATTTCACTTCCTTCAAAATCTCTATATAAAGAGAGGAGGAAAATGGGACCAGACCTATTGTTCTTACATTTTCCTTCCCCTTTTTCACTATGCCTCATTCAAAAGAGCAAGAGTCTGCCACTTTGAGTGCATCATCTCTGTTTAGTGTATTTAGGTGTTTAATAATATATAAATCGCTGTTGCAGTATACAGACAATATCAGAAAAGCCTGTATTGAAAAAAAGGTCATATGTCAAAGGTAGCTGCTGCCTCTGTTTTTCTTTCATATAAAATATAGTAGCTCTTAATTCAAAGCATCCTCTCTCTTCCAAGATCAAAAGATCAAACTACACAAATAACTTAATTAGCTGCCTGCAAAATCTCATTAAACTATTTTGGGGTTTCTTTTTCTCAGCTGTTTTTAATAAATCTTCAGTCACTTGAATGGCTGGAGTATGATGATCAAATACAAGCAAGTGAAGTTTTAAGTACATTTGGCCCACTCTTGGCTGTCCTAGTCCAAGGCATTTTGCCAGGTTTGCAGTAATTCTCATTGGAATGAACTGAAAGTGGTATGAGAATTTTCTGTTCTTACTCAGCGATGAGCTGTAACTGAAGAAGCAAGCATGCACATGCTGTATGCTCCCAGCAAGCCCTGCTGTGCTGTTCAGTGCTATTTCCTCTATCTGTAGGAGATCCTTCTTGAAAGAATTGCAGGGATTGTGGCTGAGGCTTGTCCTCTCTCTTTCTCACACCTATAAAAACAAGCATAACCCAGACATTTTCCAAAGCAGGCCATGAAGAAACCTACTAGTACATACCTCTCTAGGTGGGGAGAAGGAGGATGAGACAGCCTGCTACTTTCTAGCACCTGCTCAAGCTAGGAGTTCAAGGCTGCCACTTTAGCCACGTACGTGGACTCCTGCAAAGAATCAGCATTGCTTTTTATTGCAACCATTGTTTGATCCAATGGGGAGTACGAAGGAGATACCAATTCAGGACACAGCCTTTCAAGCCAGAGGGGCACCTATACTTTCTAATCCCTCTTAGCCTGGAAGAAAGGAGCATAGGAAGAGTAATGATACAAAGAGCTGCTTTTATTTCACCCTCCAGAAAAACAGATACACGCTTCATGCACTCAGAGTACTCTCTTCACTCTGTCACAGACACAAATCCTGGCAAAGGAAGAGCTTTGGTGGGAAGTGCATAAAAGGGCACATACAAATTAGCAGTTACATGAAAAAAAGTGTGGATAGCAGAAGATGCAACTGTCTCTGTATTTATGCACACATACTCATTCTATCCTGCCAGTTTCTAATAAGCTCATTTTATGATTAATTTAAAGAACTATAAGATCTGAACCTTTTTCTAGAAGGAACAGAGACAAATAAAGTACTTGGCAATGATTCCACTTAAATTCAGAGAGCTGTAGTACTACATAGGCTTAGCCCCAACTCTACCAAATATAGTCCCTCTAAAGTGACTGGAACAGAACATGATGTTTCAAAACCAACAAAATGTAATTTCTTTGGAACATTTGAATGTGTGCTAATTAAGTATATTTCCACTCTGCTCAAATAATAGGCTTAGTTCAAATAACATCTATTGATTTTACATTATAGGACTGTTATTAGCATTTGCTAACTGAGTCAAGTTTAGCAGTAAGTTATAATGGTAAGAGCTTTGCTTCAGGAATTATTTATACACTAACAGGAAAATTACATCTTTCTTCTCTGACATCTTGAGTCTCTTAATGCAAGCAGAAGAACTTCCAATTCTGTGTATGTTGCATATGTGAATATAAGTGAATAGGAATGGTAGTGCATTGAAAATGCTGCTGTATTTCAAAACAGTTTATGCTCCCAAACCCACTAATATAGATGCAAAATTATACTCCTCAGCTATTATTCTAGATTTTACAACAATGTATGTAAGCTGGGGACAGAGAAGTGAGATAAATGACCTAAAGGTAAGAAGGGGTTTGGCTGTGGGGGTCACAGCCAGCTGCCAGAGGGACAGACACAGCCAGGGCCGACCTTGTCCCATGGGAGCTGCCTTCAACTGGGCCTGTGCCATGGGGCCTGTCCAGAGCTGAAGCACCACCACATTGCAGTCCTGCCTGTCCCTGGCCATGGGTCACTGGTACAGACCTCCTAGCCTTGCCTGGTGGTCTGCCCAGGGGGATGGCAGGAGACTTTCATGGGCAGATATGGCTACTGCATGTCCTTTCACCATGCTTGACTCCCAGCTTCCCTGAAAATGTGTGGATAAAGAGATGTAATTGGGAATAGATCTTCAAAATAAGTCAAGATGTTCAGAAGAAAAAAAACATAACAGACACCCCCCCACACACACATAAAGATTAGAAAGTGTGAAGAAATGAGAGTGTAAAACATATTAAAGCAAAGATATAGATATAGATATATATAAAGAGACTTTATTTATCAGACTCCTTCCTACAGCCACCACAGATGGAACATGCAGCATTCTTAATATCCCTCCTATACCTCAAACATCAAAGAAATGTCATAACAGTGTTGCTTTTAACAAAATAAGATTTGAAAGCACACTGGGATGTTTTTGTTCTAGAGGACTTTATGAAAAAGAAATATGCTAGATTATTGCTATTTTAAACAAATAGGGTGAGTTTTACATTTTATGTATCTTAACATATCAAGAGCAGCCCACATCACCATGGACAAAAAGGAAGGGACTCAAATCCTTGGGAAACTGATCTTAATGGAAAATAGCTAAAAGAATGGGCTAAGTCAAATTCTGACCAAGAGGCAGAATCACACTTTGAAATAACAAACCCATGAATCCAGAACCAAAAAGGTACCAAAGCACAAGGAAAAGTCTAGTTAGAGTATCAATCCCAAGAACATCAATCTTGTGGAGGATTGTATTGCTAGTGTGAGGAAGAAATATGTGGAAAGAAAGGTTAAAAGGAGAAATTAAAATCCTTAAGTAACAGATTATAACGGAAAACTGTTAAGGAAAAATTAGTAAGATGGAAACTAAAATTTAAGTAAATGGAAAAGAAAAGATATATTTATATATACAGCTAAAAGTAGAGAATAGGAAAAGGAAGGAGTGAGTATGTGTGAGATGTATAATTTGCTTTCAGCACCTCTTCCCACCTTGTAACCAGTTTCTGACAAATTCATTAACGTGCCAGAAGTTTCCTGAAGCGGCCATTAACAACCTTTCCCAGAGAGCAATCATTATTCAGTGGAATAATGATCCCTTGGGAAGGGATAACATCCTCTTCCATCAGCAAGTTACAGTGCACTTCCACATTCAGGGAGCAAGAGGAAAGAGTGAGAGGTACCAGAACAAAAAGAACTGATCAAGGTTTCAGGCAGACAGGAGCTAAGTAAATAAAGGTAGTGAAGAAGGTATAAGATTTATTTCAGAATAGCTGGGGTTTCCGTAATTTAAATTTTAAGGCTTCAAAACAAAGAAGGATATTGAGGGACTACAATGGTAACCCAAATCATTAAGAAAAGGTAATCTGCATATAACCTTATCATACTTCAAAGAAGTTGTTATCAATATGTAAATAATTTTATAAAGACTTATGTATGTGAGATAGTGCCAAAAAGCACAAAGAAAAGTTAAACTCTCTTACTCCTCCTAACTCTATGAAACTGTAGAGAATATATTTATAAAAGAGGATGCACGCACAGTCATGAATAATCTGTAAATAAATATGGCAGCAAGACCAGAGGGATTTATAGTTAAATGTTGAAAGACTCTAAAAGGAACTTCAATTTCTGTAAGAAGAGATTCATTTTATAGTATCATGCAAGCAGGAAACATCCCCTCCCTTTGGAAGAAACAAAGATAGTTTCAAAATTTAAAGAGAAGTGGGACTTGAACAGCTGCTCAGGCTTTTGAAGTGCTGAGGTACATATGAAAAGTCACCCTCCCTGCAATCCATTAGCTTCTTTGGAACCTACCAAATACATATAGCTGTTCCGTGATGACAGCAGGTGTCCCCTCCCCATTTTGAGATGCAGAGATGAAATCTCATGGAGAAGTCTGCCAAAATCATACATGAGCAAAAGGTTTCTCCTTTACGGTATCTTCCACTTTGATTGTTTTAATTGAAAACGTTTTCCTTTAGAGGCTTTCATTTGACTGTGTACTCCTTTCAATCATTTGCTGTATTTGGATGAAAGAGAAAAGGGGGCAATTTTAAAAATGTGCAACTTTTACAAGGACTATGATAGATACATACAAATTAAAAGTTTAAAGGAGAAACCAGGGAAAACTGAGCAGGCACAATGGTGAATGATATGGGAAAGGTATTATTCATTCTCCACTGAGGAAATTTACACAGAGAAATATTATTAAATACTCCAGAGATACTGGATGTCTCCAGCCAGGATCTCATATATATTTCAGTGGTGACTGAAACTTTTGGGAGGTTGCTGAGAAAGTTATTTTCCCTTATGGAATGTGCCTGCACAGAGGTGCAGGAGGGACCAGAATGACCACATTGGGGTGACTAACATTAGTCTAGATCTGCTGTTTGCTTGCTGAATACTCCTCGCAAAGGTGCTCTCCTTGTATAGAAGGAAGAAAATACCTCCCCCTCATTGTTATGGTCTGCTGCATGGCTCTATGGAGAAAGGATTTAAGGCTATGGAAAATCTCATAGCCTTAAATATGAGATGCCCTTTTGATGGAGAAACAGTCCCAGCAGGACTGGTAGAACAGAGAATCACAGATACACAGAATCATAGAATCATAATATCATAGAATGGTTTGGGTTGGAAGGGACCTTAAAGATCATCTGGTTCCAAGATGGCACAAGCAGGGTTCTTAGAAACATGGGTGCCACTTCATGGAAGGTAAAATCAGCAGCAGGTGAAACCTGACCGTATGACAAAACTGGTGTTTTTCAAAATTGCAAGAATGTTAACATCAAAGTTGGAAAGAAGTTGTAAACTCTAGCACACAGAACATACACGCAGAATTTACAGAAGTTTCAGAACAAGCATCTGTAAAGTGGTTAGATTTGCATTAAAATGTTGCTTCTACACAAAGTAAAGATGCTTTTAGAAAAACAGAACAGGAACTTCTTTCATTTGTAAGTGTTAACACAATTTTCAAAATATTCTCTGCCTGGGAATAAAGTACCCTGTACCCTATCTCCAAAGGATTATTCGTTTTAGGGTTGGTCTTGTTGTTTTGGTTTATTTTTGTTTTGTTTTGTTTTGTTTTTAAATCAGGCAGTAATAATAAAATACTCTAAAGCCTGAGACAGCAGGGTTTTTTAAACATCTCCCATTCATTTCTAGCCTTAATCTGTTTATCTTTCCACTAAAGACTCAGGACAGAACAAGTTCTCATAACTCCTGATGAGCTGCACGTACAGGAGTATATTGACAGGGATTGCAAAACCTGCTCCACAGCATTATGTATGTGAAAGAATTTAGAAAGACAATGACAAATAACCTCAGGGTCATTTTTCTGAACTTGGGGAACCAAGTAGCAGATCGAAAGTGGACCCAAATACATATAAACTACATATTTGGGACAAGTGGACCCAAATACATGTAAACTACATATAAAGTATGCACTTGGGTCCACTTTCCATCTGTTACTTGGTTGAAAGCTATTTGAAGATATTCTAATAAAACAAATAAACATCTGAGCATGTAACTTACTTCAGTCCAAATAAGGTAGTATACAAGGCCCACTAACTGTAGTAAGAACTCAGAAATTCAGAGGCCTCTCAGAAGCAGGTAGACCCTAGACACGGGGCTCCTGCAACGCTTGATAAAGACGAGACCCTGAATATTGTGTGAGTTATGTCTACTTTTATATATTAGTTTCATCATGTGTAACAACTAGTTTTCAGGAACCAATAGTAATTTCACAGCTGATACAGAAGATACTGAAACCTGATCAGTGTTTTAACTGGCATTTCCCTTAAATGAATAAAACATTACTTTTTTTATTTTAGTAGGAATGGACATACATATTTCTGGTCATACATCAAATTGTAAAAGTATTACTTTTCTAAAAACATCATGTTTTATTGATGTATAGTTTGCCTCTGATTTGAAGAGTTATTATGGGCAGCAAAATAACTTTGTGCTTCCTTCCATCTGGGTCATCAGACTTGGCATTCCTATGACAATGATGATTTTCTCTGACTCTGATCTCTTAAAAGTATGGCTGTTTTGATATCAGTATCTGTCATCTTGTAGTTGCTTCACAGAAAATAAAATACAGTAAGATTAGGCACCGGGTGGAGAATAATTTAACTCTTAGCTGTTCAGAGCTCTGATTCTAAAAAAGTACATTAAAAAGACAGAATAAAAGGTACACTACCTAAAAAGCCCAGAAAAGTTCATCTTCTTGCTCTGCGTAACTTATCATTCAAGGCAGTTAAATCAAGTTTTTAATGTACCAGAAGCTGAATCTACTATAGATAAGTGTATCGCTAACAATACATTTTGGTGGGTATTTTGCCATAAACTGTCTTCTTTGCACATCTAGTATGAGCTCTGGAAAATGCTGTAATACAGACCATTCAAAACCGAAGTAACTTGAAATTGAAATATGGTGTCATTGTTTGGGTCAGTTGCACTGAAAAGTGTGCATATACGGATAAGTTAATATAGCTTACAAGCATGCAGGAATACTATTTTTCTCAGTTCATCCTGTAGCAAACAATATATTCTCCAGCCAAACAAAAGGAATCCTCAATGGAAATCCACTTAAAAGACTTTAGCCCATTTTTTATACTCTCAGTAGATGCTAAATCTTCCCTGATGGGAACAGGTAATGTTCTGAACAACTGACCTCTCCTTGGCCTGGAAGTTTGCAAGGGGCCAACTGAAGTAGAAGAGAGATCTCACAGTCAAACACAGAAACATTGTACTGGGATTCCCTGAGGCAAAGATGATTCTCCCATATGTAAACCTTGTGAATTAGAAATGAGTTTGCTACATGTCCTCACTCTTACTCTATCTGCTCAGTCGCTGAACTAGCACAAAGCAAAAAGGTAAGTTTATGGGATGGGCTTGGAAATCAGACTTATTAACCTGTTTTCCAAAACAGCTACCTATTCCAGAATTGTTTGGCATTTGGACAAGTGGGAACAGTACATACTAGGGAGCCTCCTCCCTGTCTTATACAGATTGGTGCAGCCAAATGATCCCCATTAATGTTGAAAGAGTGCTCCTGCTGCAAAAAAGCAAAGAATAAAATAGCAACTCTACTAAATTAACAACAAGTTCAGATTACTTTTAGACATAAATGTCAAAAATATTTTGACAATAAAAGGGTTTTGGGTCCTTACACTAACTTTCGAAGAACTTTATAACTACAGCCATATACATACATTAATCTTTCAAATGCCAGTGCCCTAAGTATAATACAATCACTCAATCTTTAAGCAGCAAAGGCACCTGAACCAAATCATCTGCTAGTAAGTGATTTAAAAAGCTTTTCTATAAATGTAAATGTAAATGTAAAAAACCCTAGTGTAAAACTAATAGAATTGCAGTGTGCAGTTTAGCTGTGGAGGAAAGGCTACATTCATTTTACTTGCAGAGATACTGATGTGACAAGTGGCTCCAATTAAGTGACCTATGATGCTTAGTTTGCCTTATCTAAGTCTGTAAAAGCATAATTAGATATTATATAAAAAGTTAATTATTTTTTCTGTATAGTTTATTTTGAGGAATCTTAACTGAGAAATGTGATCAATCTGTGTGGTTTAATCATTTGGGATTCTAAAAGCTTGATAATGGTACATTTCTGGGAAGATCCCTTTGTTTGTTAACTCTAAAGCTAACATATCAGTGGTTTTCAGGAACTTTAGTTAGCAGCAAAAGGATATACTGTGTATTTCAAAGAGCAAAGAAGATGAATCTCTCTTTGCAGTTCAGAGTGTAACTATCTTAGAAGGCAGAAAGGCTGCGGTGCTTAAGAGAGGTAGAGCAGTTGGCAACAGCAACCTGGGAAGAGAGACACTGGAAGAGTTGTGAAGGAAAAGTGGCAACTGGAGTAAGGGAAGAAGGATAAATGAAGCATCCAGTACTGGATTGCCACCTCAGCAGGATTGAAACCAGATCAGGTGGTCAAAAGGGTCTAGGAGAAAACAACTGCATTCTTCATAGGCACTTTACTCTGTCAGGGATGTCAGACTCTCTCCAGAAGCCAAAGTAGCTTGGAATTTTGTTAGTGTACTGCTGTGACAGCATGGATTTACACAGGGGAACAGCAAGTCCAGGAAAACACAATCAAGACAGCCATGCAGAAATGGCATGCAGATCTTTCTGGCTGAAGAGATAAGGGAGCTCTTGCCTATTCTTTCTTGTACGGAGTTAACCGCGCTCCTTCTTACTGTGCGTTACGTGGTGTTGCATCAGGTCCGAACGGTGGCAGGACAACACTTGCTGAGTTACGCACAACGGGCCGTTCTCACACGCCTCCGGGAAAACCGCACGGCCCACCACTGCCGCAGCCTAGCCTCGCGGCGTCGAGCCGCCTGCGTGCCCAGGACTCCCGCCTGAGTTATCGGGTTGCTCCCTAGGCGGCCGCGGCCCCTGCGGCAGCGGTCACTGCGCTCAGCCACGGCCAAGCCAGTGAGCGAGAGGCGTAATCGCTGTGCCGAGGACAGCCGAGTGCCGGCGCCCCGAAGGGAGTTCAACACGGTCCCGGACTGCAGAGAGCGGCACAACCCGCGTCCCCAAACCGCCGCGCCCATAGGGGGCGCTGCCGCGCACAGCCGCACAGCACATCCGGGCGCCGGGAAGGCGGGCGGTGCTGCGGCCACACCCACTCACGGCCCGCCCGGGGGCGCGGCCCCGCGATGCTGGGGGGGGCGGGCCGCAGGCGGCGTGGCACGCAGTTGGTCCTTTTTCCTGCTAACCATCCCGCCCCCTTCACCGGGCCTGTCGCTTCCGCCGCCGCCGCCGCTCTCGCGGAGGGGGCTGGCTCCCCGCGGCCCGGCGCCGCTCTCCCGCGCCCGCCTTTCCGGGGCGCGCTCTCGCCGGGCGATTGGCGCAGGCGCGGGAGGTGGTTGGAGGGGGGGGGGAGGCGCGCAGGCGCGCCGCCGTGTGGGCGGTTGGTGGTGGTGGTGGTGGTGGGGGAAAGGTGTGAGCAGCCGCTTGCGCGCGGCGGTTGGCTGGGGCGCGCGGCTGGCGGCGTGTTCCCTCCCCGCGCCTACCCCCCACCTCCCCGCAGCGGCTCCCCGCGCTCTCCGCTGGTCCCTCACCCCCCTCCAACCCTCCCTCTCCTCCCCTCCGCCGGCCGGGCCGCCGCCGTTGTTGGATGCGGGGCGGCGGTAGTAGCAGCAGCAGCAGCGCCGCGCGGAGCCGGGGCGTAAGATGGAGGGCCTGACGCTGAGCGAGGCGGAGCAGCGCTACTACTGCGACCTCTTCTCCTACTGCGACACCGAGAGCACTAAGAAGGTGGCGTCCAACGGGCGCGTCCTGGAGCTATTCCGCGCCGCGCAGCTACCCAACGACGTGGTCATGCAGGTAAACCTTGCGGGCCCCCGCGGGGGCGGTGGGCCCGGGCACCGCCCCGCCGATGCTGCCCGAGGGCAGGCAGACCCGGCGGGGGCTGCCGTCGCTCTATGCTGCCGCGCCCGGCTCGGCCCTTTGGCTGGGCGGGGGTCGTCCCGCCGGCGGTGGCGGGCCGGGGCTGGAGAGTCCGGAGCTATTGTCCGGCGCAAGAGGCGGGCACCTGAGCCCGTGCAGCGGGGGAAGGCTGAGCTTCGCCGGCCGAGAGGAAAGGGCGGCGGGTGCAGCAGGTCGGTGCGCCGAGCACGCTTGTACGACCCCTTGGTTATGGGCTTGTGGGGCCTCCGGGTACAGGGCTCGGAAGGGGTTGTTGGTTATCGCTGCTGGCTAAGTCCAGCAACTGGTAGGAAAGTGTCTTGTTTGTTTCGTGTCAGCAGAGGCCATCCGAAGCATGAGAACTCAAAAGCATTTTAGGGATGCGGGGGAGATTCATTCCTCAGTCTGCTGATGAAGAGCAACAGAAGGAAATCTGGGTTTGTATTGTCGGGTGCCACTGACGCTGATACACTTGATCTAAGCCATGCAGTCTTTTTTGGACATCAGTTCTCGGCAGGTATTACCTTACCTTTAGTTATCAGAGCATTCCTAACAATGGAAAATACAGTGTCAGGAGTGACACGGGCCCATGTTTGCAATATATATGCGCACAGTTTCAGCATTTACTTCCTTGGCCGGGTTCTGTCTAAAAGTTGTAGCAGTATTGCAGAGCTGCCGACATAGAAGAGGGAAAATCTGCTCTAATGTGGCTTGTGTAATTATTTGGGGAAAGTATTCCCAATGAACTCTTCTTATGAACAGCTATTTGTAATAAATTCCTGCTTCTGTAGTTCTCTCTGGCCTTGTTCGGTACTTCAAAGTTTATGTCGTGTTTTGAGCTGTTGTGGGTAAAACTGTATCTAAGAAGCCATACTGCCTTTTATGCAGTTTCATCCTCAGCGTAGTGAAATAAGCAGCCCTTTTAAGAAAGCATTAAAGTTACTGTAGCCAGAAGTGCTGTACACAAGTTTTGGCATTCTTCAGTTTAGTACCAAGTTCCAGGAGAATACACCTGTAGTGTGTTTTGGGCTCCTAAGAGTAAGTTAGTTATTTAAAATGAGTTAAAAATGCAAAAAAGTGGAAGAGGGCTGAATAAGAAGTGCTGCTTCTTAACTGGTAAAACTAGTAATCTCTTATTTGATGACTTGCTAGACTGGACTTAATGGTAAGAGTGTCTGCATACTCAATATGATGAGTGAGATTTCTCAAGGGCCACCCACTGCTTCTTTTTGTGTGTAGCCAACCAGTTTCAGAAAAATCATCCCAGGAAAGTGAATGCTTACGTGTTTGTTGTACTTAAAATCTATTTTCCATACAGCTTGTCCAGATCACTGTAGCATAAAATAGCATAGATAAAGTAGCATAGTGCTAGAGTGTTTGTTATATATGCACGGATATAGTGTAAGAATTTTGAAAGAGTTGGAAGTACTTGGAATTTTGAATATAGTGAACAAAGTGACCATGGATTATATCCTTATCTGTTGCAGATGAGTTAGATATTTTCTTGCAAAGTAGATCACATCTGAAGAAAAGAAACTACTTAGGCATCATTCCATGGGTTCTAAATAAACCAGGTCTGCTTCTCAAGTTAATTTATCACTGTAGTGATCTCAAGCAAAACCTTGAGTTAAAATGGCAAACAAGATATTAGATTGCCTGAGGAATGAGACTGTAAGTAACACAAAGAAAGTCAAAATGCCTGTAGCAGCTTGACCCATTACAAATATCATGTGCAGTTGCTGTTGGTCACCTGTAAAGTACCTTGTCTTTTGTGAGGGAGAGAATTTAGTTGTCTGTTTTTTATATTCTCCTTGGATTGTGGCTGTGTATCAGGTTAATGCAGGCCTGAATGTAATGGAAGGTGGTTCTTTGAAGGGAAGTTGCATTTGGTGATGCTTTGGAAGTTGTGACTATAACTAAAACCTCAAGATGATATGGATTAAGAAATAAGGGAACCCTGTAAAGGACATGGAATTTTCTTTTGACCACGTGCTGCTATGTTCTTCCCTGTTCATTTGAAGCATCCGATGCTTGTGTGGAAAGGAACTTGATTCGGTTATCCAATTCTTGTATAATCATGGAATGCAAGTGTGGTACCAGTCATGTGAACGTTAAGTACCTTTGTAAGTGTGCAAAACGTAGCACAAAATCATTGCTCTTCAAACTCACGAGGACCAAGTATTCCTGAGGAACCCTTGAAGCTTTTCTTCTTCAGTAGTACAGTTGTGTAGATACCTTTAGATAATTCAGAGCTGATTCTGTTGGAAATGAAAATTGGCGACAGTTGCATTTTTAGACCCATAACTTGTTTTGCTTGTAGATGTGTTGTTTGAAGGCTGGATAGATATACAACCTTTTCTGCAAATAGTTCTGTTTATGTGAGATCTGTCTTGCAGCAGGAAAAGTTAATACATGCATCTAATAGTTGCTAATCATTCTCATTTCTGCCTCTAAGGGACAATCTCAGCTGCCTGTTAAATGGGAATAAATGGACATAAATGGACATATGGAAGACTGAAACAGATATGGTTGCTATATCCAAATCGCATGCTAACAAAGCAACAAAACTCTGGAAAAGAAAAGCTCTGTGTCCACTTAGTACACATCTACAGAAGGACAGCCTTACTACCAAACAAAAATACCACACCAAAGGTCCTACAGCCTTAACTGCACATGTGAAAGCACCAGCCTTTATTAACCCTTATTTCTGCCTTTTTGTGTAAATCATGGAAATTAGCATTAAGGTAGAAGATTTGCATAAAATAGTGAATAGAAATACCTGTGTTGGGATAACAAGTCCAGCTACTTCACAACAGTTAAGGGGAGTCTTTAAATTACTCTCAGGGTGTGGTTTCTCATTGCAGCTAAATCAATGTAATTGTGAGTTGCCACTGAAGCAGGAGGTTCAGTCTGCCCTCATCCATGTGCTCCTGCTGTGGCTTCTCTTTTCGAAGAGTCTAGTGCCTGTCCAATGCTGTTGTACGCTGGCATCAGGGTGTGTGCAGGAAGAAAATTAATCACAATTTTTTGTTGATTTAACTCTATCAGCTAACACTGGGGTTGAATGAATGTCAGTGCTGGTGCTTTTTCTAGAGCAATTGGGCATTTCAGTTGTGATCTAGCATGGTTTCATGGTAGCTTAAACTGGTAGAAGCCTGAGCTGGTTGGTGCTGACACTGGCATTTATTTGGACAGCTGTTACAGGAAGCTCGTTCAGCCGAGAGTTAGGGGGTTTTGTCAAGTTATTTTTCACTTGACTCAACTGCCTGAGCTCATGGCTCAGTTGCCTGTGCATTAGTGTTTGTGTTAACAAGTAGTATGACACAATGCAAGTGATTCTGAGGAGCTGCCATCTGTCCAGTATATGTATTTCAGAAGCTTTCCTTTGCAGCTAACCAGGCCAGGATTTTATCAATTTGTTAGGTGTATTCCAAGAGTGTATCTTCTAGGTTAACTTCATACAAAAGAAATCTGCCTCTTCTGGAGTGACTGCACAGTGTGAACCAGAACAGTGAGGGTGATCAGGAAATTGGCTTCATAAGCACATTCCATATCTGACCTAAAACCCTAATGTAGCTATGCTATTGAAGTCAGTTCTTGGTACCTCTTTACTGGTGGTGAAGTTGTTTGAAAAGCAGCTGTTTTGTCAGACAAAGAAATGGATTGTAACATTCATTACTTGTCTGTGGGATTAATATAATAGCTGTCCCATTTGTTCAATTTGTAGGATTCTTCCTTGGGTGATTTAATCACAAAATGTTTTATGAACTTGCACTCTTTGGTTGTGAATCATAGAAACTTGAAGAAGCAATCAGTTGTGCATATGATACTCATCTGAAGTTTAGTCAAGGTATCTTACTTTAAAATGCAACATTATTATAAAACAACAAATACAAGAATATTTACATGTACTGTCTCTAGAAGGAATGAAATGTCATTTTCAGTTTTGGCCTTGTGCAGCAGTGTTACCTGACTTCTGATTTAGTGTTAGAAAGTCTTTGAAATGACAGATGAGTTGGGTGGTTATGCCCAGTTTCATCAATTACAGTAAAGTTTATTTTTGGCTCATTCAGCCAATCACAAGCTTTTTTTTTTTTTTCCTTTTTCTTTTTTTTCCACCTTCATTTCTAAGGCATCTTTACAGACAGATTATTTTTGATGGTTTTGTGTCATTGATGGAAAAAAAAAAGGTCTCTGGTTGTCTGCCTCAGTTTTGTCTGAATTTGCTGTCTTCATATCAAAATTTGTAACAAAGTGCATGCCTGTGGTGCAGCTGTTTCATTGTGAAGTCCAGACTCTTGGTGTAGCACCTTGCTTATTAGCTGCAATTTCTGCACTGTGCAGAAAAACAACTAAGGTGCAAGCATGTGCTGCCTTCTGTTGTTCTTGGGGTGATAGCTTTTGGCAAACAAATGGAACAGACAACTTGGAGCAATAGTTTCCTCAGGTGCCAGAGTTTGTCTGCTGGCATGTGCTTTAATTGTAATTGGAATTATAATCCATAGCCAGAACATGGCAAAACAAAATTCAGGGTTCTTGATTTTAAAATGCTGGCCTCTTTGTTGAAGAATGGGTGCCAAGGGAAAGGGATCTAGGAAAACAAAGTTGTTCACAAAGGTTTTATTGTTGCAGTTAGTGTTTTGGTGAATTTTCCTACACAAAGGCTACCTGTTTATCAAATCAGTTGAGTTTACTAAATGCCAATTGCAAATGGAACCTGAGCCAGGGCATATGTAGGATTACCTGTGTGGTGGAGACATGCCGAAAACTAAGCCTGGTTCTTGTTCATTTGCTGAATTTATTATCTTTTCAGAACTGGTGGGATAAGAAGTTATAATCCCTATAGGAGGCCTTTGCCTTCCTTTCAGTGTTTTGGAGTATATTTAAAAATACATGGCATTTTCAGATTATGTAAAAA
>NDXB01006284.1:56960-72815 GCA_002631895.1 Agapornis roseicollis | reverse complement strand
CGTTTTAAAGCAAAAAACCTTAACTGGAAGGAAATTTTGTATTTAAAAAAAAAAAAAAAAAAATCAGAAGAAACTTGAAGGAAGGAATTAATTTGAAACTATAAAGTATGTTGCTGTAAAATTAGCAGCCGTTGGAACGTTTATGATTTAATATGTTTTCTTGATTCACAATAATACTAGAAATAGTTGTAATGTTTTCTGGACTTCTAGGAATAATTTTTTGTAACTGATTCCAAACCTACTAAATACATCAAGTACAATTGTCAGAACATTTATTTTTGCCCTAACTGTTTTTAGCTTGGGTAGTCTGTTGCCTTGGTTGCAGTGGTTCCAGTCCTGTCTATGAAGTTTCGGCTTCTAGGATGATTCACATGTTGCGGCAGCTACGAAATAGCTAACATAGAGCAGGCTGAAGAATTGTAAAATGATTCTGAACTTGTGTTGCCTTCCTTTGAAAACTGGCTCAGCAGGCTAGCCAGCTGGATTCTGCCCACAGTCCATCTCCACGAAGTCTGGAAGAGGAACTGTTAGCGCCATCACAAGCTAAATCATACATTCCTTCTTTTTTCAAAGTAAACCAGTTACAATTAGTTAAAGCTTATATTTTGGGACATTTACTTTTTAACTCTGCATTCTATGCATGTTTTATTCCATGATTTTTATTTTTATTTTTTTTTTACTGTTACTCTCTCTGTCATCTTGGTATTTTCTCTCCCATTCTCTTCTTTCTTTTGCTCTTTGGTTCACCGTGTGTCTCTTCAGTAGACAGGAATGTGAGTTGCTGAGTGCAGACTGCAGTCACATTTTGAGTACAAAGTCCATCCAACACAAGTGTCATCCAGTTGATTCTTGGTTGACTAAGTACTTTTTTGATTACTCAGATGTGCAGTGTAGTAAAAATGCTAGTTTAATTATTCTGCTACAGGCCTCTAAATCTGTTGTTCCTTTGCTGTCCCAGAAAACTTTCCTGCTGGGAAGTTGAGAAATTAATGAGCCAGTGTCTACTTCAAATTAATGTTTATTTTCTAAATATGGAGTGCAGGTTTTGGTGGAGGAAATAAACAAGGATGTGAGCACAAAAAGCACAGAGAAATTTCTAATTTATTCAGTATCAATATTCTGTGCATAACAGTATCAATCATTCTGTTGCATTTATAATTGAGGGATTTCTGAATAGTAACAGATGTTGTGGTGTTGAAATGAGGTTTTTCTGCTGTACCGGGAAAAGACAGTAGAGGTAAAAATGGCGAATTTCAGTCGGTGATGTAGAAACTTAGTACAGCAAGACAAACCTGTCTGTCTAGTTTTGTCTTTATCTAGTCTTGTTTTTAAAGAAGACTGTACTGTAATTTGTGTTCCTTCTGAGCCCTCGGTATTATTTTGTGAATTAGTGGTAGATAACTTACACTTTGGTGTACGCCTTGTGTTAGAGCAACTGGTTGCATAAATTTGCATGGAATTGCATAGATTGCCAGTTGGGTGTTCTAGTGTCTGTTTTATCCCCTGTTTTGTGAGCATACAAATTTTAACTTCTGTATGCAATGAATGCAGTTCACTGTTTAGCTAGGCAAATAACTTCCCTAATGTAATACTGGGTACAATGCTGATTTGAAAATTGGCATCTAGGAATGAGGAAGGCATCAGGAATTGCTTTAACAGTGTTTCCACACGATGGATAGCCACCAACTTAGCAAAGAGGCTGTGTTGCATGCTCCTTCGCTGTTTAGCATGTTGAATTGTTCATAGTGACAGAGACTTAAATCAAGAATTTATGTTGTTTTTTAATGCTGCATACATAAAGATGTTTATGGATACATAGTTGTTGAATGCTATGGATTCAAATTACACTCTTCAAATACAAATCAGTTTAATGTTTAATTTTGATATAATAAACTGGATGCAATTTCATCTCAAATCTGTATAGAGTTGGTATTTTTTACTTGTCTCATTTTGAATACCAGAAGTAATCAATGTAAGCAGTCAGCAGGAGAAATAAAACTTGAGCTGTGCTTGTAAATTTATGTTGGAAAAATAGTTTCCAAGTAAGCTGTGCAGCAAATTTCAAATTTTCAATTTATTTTTCTATTCATGGTGGACCAGTAAGAAAATTGTGGCTGGGATTCATAGAAATCATAGGAATCTTACACTGAAAAATTGAAGACTTATATAGACTCATTTTTATATCAGGCTACTCTGAACCATGGTACATGAAGATAAGGACCTCCTAATATTTTTTAGAAACTTTTGTTTTATAGGTGTTTGTGATGAAGTATCCCAGTAAAAAAACCTAATTTAGCTTCAGTTATAGAAAGATACACACTGATATGTTTAAGCAACACAGAGCAAAGTTGAACTGTTTGCAATAAGATGATACCTGTTATGAATATAAACATGGCATCAGATCAGTAAAAGATGTTGAATATACTATAGTATTTTAGTATGTTTTGCTGTATGAAGACTTTCTAATTTTATATATGTGCTAGAAATGGCAGATAAATCTTGAAAATAACACAATAAATAAATGTTGGCAAAACTAAGAAAAAACGAGCTAAATGCAGATTATTTGATTACTACTACATTTAATGCAGAGTTGTATCGCTACACTTACAGAGCTATGTGAAGTCCTCTGTATACCAAAAACCAGAACTCGAGTAGCAGAATCATGGAACGTAACACAGAATAGTTTTGGGGGTTTTTTTTCCAGCTGGCAGATGCTGGCGCACGTATAGCACTAGTTTCAGTATTTTAAGTAATCGAGGCATGTATGAAATTTTAGCTACAAGACAGAACTGCATTTTTATTTTCAAGCATCATACTTCTGCATAGTAAATGGCTTGGTCTATTTTTATTTTTTTTAACAGTAAAGGACCTCCCTCTTCCCAGATTTGTTATGACAAAGAATGAACAAGAATCAAGGCATGCAGCCTTGTATCCTTCAGATGCTGATAACTCAGCTTCATATTCAGGTGTGATTCCTCCTCCACCTGGCAGGATACAAGTCAAAAAAGGCTCTGTGAGCCATGATGCAGTTCAGCAACGTACATCAACTGATCAACAGGTAAGTTAACTTAAATGATTAAATAGGACTCTTAACCACTACTACTCTGCTGCATAGGTGTGAATTTGATATGGCTTCTACGCTTTGTTGCTTTCTAAGTAGCTTCTTAAATCTTACTGATATATATTACATGTGAAGACCACATGCTTCTGAAATACTTGCATGTAGGAGACTTTTTTTTATAAAGTCTTACAATGTGTGATTAAAGTACTGGTGGTAATGGACAGAATTGAGACAGAAAAGAAAATTAATACTTAAGGTATAGCAAATATCAAATTGTAGTCATTAAGATATTGATTTCTTGTTTCTTAGATAACATTGGCTTCCTGGTGATTGGAACAACAGTACTGAATGCCTTTGAAGACTGGTTTTCTAGTCCTTCAACGTGTTCCAGTACTTTTAAATCTGAAATACTTTATTTAGAGATTTAAAAAAAAAAAACCCTCACAGTTACTTTTCTCTGCTGTACATTTTGTTGTTCAGCTATTTAATTATTAAGTAGAGACAATGAAAATCAGAAATAACAGACAAGTTTTCACATAGCTTTATACTGTGTTCTAGTGATGAGAAAACTGATTTCCTTTTGCTTGCTGGTTCTTCCATCTTCAGCTGAGTAAATGAAAACTAAAGGCTTACAGCTCTGTGCCTCTTCATAATGCCTTGGGGTTTGTAGTCTTTGCACTCTATGGATAAATCTTTTCTTACTGTCTTTTCTACAAGCTAGAACACTGAACACAAATACTAAATATTGCTTAGTGTATGTGTCTGTATGCATAACTGAATGACTTTTCTTCTCCATGTTATACTGTCTTTTGAGCTTATTTTGTAAAGAATTGAGGAACTTGCAAACATACCTTAATCTCTTTGGGACTCCAGGGATAGCTCATAGATGTTTATTAATCTCTCTGGGAATAGCCCAAGGCTGATCCAACATAAAGAAAAAGCAAATTAGCAGTGGCAGTCCATAATTAGTGTTTGGCTGCTACTTCATTTCTCAGAAACTGGAGATGGGGACTATAACAAAAGGAGGGCTGGCAGTATTTCTGAAAATAGCTTGTCATCTGGTTTTGGGTAGGTGTGTTTGAGAGACCTCCCAAGTGCTTCAGGAAGAATCAACAATTGCAGATCTTCTTGATCTGTTGATGGTGTTTTACTGTGGTTGAAATAGTGTTTTGTATGCTTCCCTCATGGAGCTGAGTTTGTCTAGTGAACAGCTACAATTTGATTACAGGAATCTGTATCAAATTGGTGTAACTTTAAAGTAACAAAAAAAAAAACAAACAAACAAAAAAAAAAACCCAAACCAAAAAACCCTATGGTGTTTGAGGTCTTCAGTTTCTGGATCAAGAAGACACATATTCACAAAGACGTAAGTATGCAAATTTCATTTCTCCATCTTGTCTGACAGAAGCAGTGTGGTGTCTCTTTCACACAAGTCTCTATAGGATCATCAGAAAAAAAGCCTCTGTAAGTTCTTCAAGAGATTTGGCCCAGAAGACAGACTTGGAGCAAACATAATGGACAACACAGCATTGGGTCTAGCAGTTTTAAGTTATATTCATGGTCTAGAACACCAGGGACGTATAGTCTGATTTTACACCCTATTGTAAGCTGCATTTTCTGTGGCTGAGTCTACATTTCTAACTGTATAATGAATCCATCGAGTCTAATATTTATAGATTTGGACACTGTGTTACAAACAAGCTGAGAAAGGGCCTGAGTCCAGGTTTCTTGCTTAACCGCATAAATACCACTAATTGGGTTATTTTCCAAAAGGTGGATACAGCTTTTATACATGCTTTTGTATAAATTGCTGATCCAGTTGTTACCTAGGGATATCACTGGAATTTATAAAATCTAGAAAGAAGTTAAGACAGTGAATTCTCATTATATGCCACCTCTCTCAGTGATGAGGATGAGCAGAGCCGAAGTCTAAGAAGTAAGTTACTGCATGTCATTTTCCTAGGGATGACTCTTCTTTCAGCAGGAGTTCAAGTGTCAGAATTAAGCTTGGATATGTCAAGTAGCCTGTTAGATATTCCATTAGTGAATTTGTGTTTGGTTTTGCTTTTCTTAAACTGTTTACTGGCTTTGATAATATTTCTAGCACTTCAGTATACATTGATTTCACAAAATACTCTGGCTAAAATATTGTTTGTATGAAATTGTATGGTATCTTAATCTTTGTCTCTAAAAACTGCTTTCATTCATTTGCAACTTCTATATTAGTGAGATGTCATGCATATGTTAGTAACTTATAATTACAAATTATTTATCTAAAAGAATTGCGCTTAGAGTATTGGCTACTGAAATGTCCTAGGTAATACTATTCCTTCATCAGTGCATTATTTTGGCAGCTCCCCTCAATGAGCTTCACTTGGAGGCAGTTTGTTGGAAAATGTCAATCAGGTTGTGTTTCCAAAGAGTAGCTAGCTATAAATGAGGTCATCTTTAAAAGTAAGCATGGGCTAAGTTCCTTTTTCTGTCTCTGTCCATTTCTGTGGAGGCATTTTTAGTTCATAATGGCTATGTACTGTGTAAATATAGCACCGGCCAGAAGTTTGTCTTTTTAATGTTGTTAGTGTTAATAGAGGATAACTGAAGTCATGCCCAGGTGTCATGGAAGCCGCAGAACTGATTCTAGGAGTCAAGCCAAATAATGAAAGATGCCTTCACTTAGGTGACATGGAGACCACGTGTCGCAGTGAGATAAAGCACTGGAAGAAAATCCTTTTTATTCCCCCTGTCCTCTCTTTGCCCCCCCCCCTCCCCCTCCCCTGTTATTTCTTTCTCCCAAATAATAAAGACTAAGTAGATTTGAACACTTTTGCTGACTATGTGACATGTTGGCCTAGATATATTAACCATAGTGCATATAAATACTATACTTTGGTAGTAGCAGCTATGCTAAATTAGGCCAGTCTTAAGAATCTAGATTCTGTTGAGTTCTTGTGCTTTTTAGGAAGAAATCCTTAGTAGAATTAGGAGCTGTTACTATAGATGAAAGCTTTTTTGGCTTCTGGTGGGTTTTTTTTTGGTGGTGGTTTTGTTCTGTTTGTTTTGGGTGTTTTTTGAAGGCATAAGACAAATGTATTGGAAACAGTTTCTTAGCAGAAGCAGCGATATTGAGATTTGAAAGTATTTTCTGTCTTACAAGATACTTTAAAAAGCAATAAACAGTCTCAGTATCTTTGTTAGATACTGCCTTTGGATGTTTTTTGTTTTGTTGTTAGAGCCAGAAGGCAAATACTCCTTCCAGTGTCTTTGAGTGTGGTCTAGGTGTTGATAAGGTACTGCTTTAGGATACTTACTGACTTGCCTCCATTTTCCAGGAAAAGTGGACAGCTAGTTTCAATAGATGTTGAAGCTGTAACAGCTGAAAGATGTGTATCTGACAGATACACATCAGATAGGCTGAACTGTGCTACATCCAGGTGAACATAAAAGGTAAATCTGAACGTACTCATCTACCGATGTGTGCATCACACGTAATAGTGGCACTCTATATTAATTTATTGCCATATCAGTGCAGCCTTAGGAGAGAACATTTCAAATTTGGCACCTGTAGCAGTCAAAATTTGACCATTTCAGCTTTTTTAAGTACGTGAATTGTGTGGCTTTAAGATTTTTCCAGTAGTCCATTTCTGTTCACTTCTGTTTTGCAGATTGAACAGGTAATTCCAGGCAAAAGATACCTGGCATTAAATAAATTGTTTAGGACCACAGAACTGGAAAAGACCTTTTGCTTTATTGAGTCTAACCCTCTATTATCATGATAAATTGTATTAGATAATAAGTTTTTAAAAAATCAGAGTTTTGTCTTGAAATCACAACCTTTTATCCACACTGGTGATGTTGGGGAGAAGTGTTGCAGAGCATTAGTAAGAATGTGGTGGGAATTCCCACTTAATTTCACTCAGATGAGGTAAAACCTATATTTTTAACAACTTTGTACTTAGTATTTTCTGCAGAACACCACTAGTATTTGGTAGAAGGCCATTGTATTACCCCTTAGCTTTGTTTTGCTTGACAAAACAATCCAGCATCTCAGTTTTGTTTCATAAAGTAGTTACCAGTAATCCCTGTAATACTTCTGTGCCTTTGATCCAATTTGAATTTGTTCTTACTGAAAATATTCTACTGGATTTGTATTTATTGTTCCAAATGAGATGTCACCAGTATTAGTACTCTACAAAATAGTATTTCTGTACTTCTGCTTGACATCTTGCTTGACATCTTGCCTCACATACCTTAGCAACTGTGAGTAAAGCAAATCTGCCATATATGACGTAGTGGCTTGATAGTTGACCTATGCATCCAGTCTTCTGTTTTCAGCTGTTTCAGTCTTATTATGCACTTTGGTATTAGTTTCAGCTATGCAGGAAGCTGTATTTTATGTTTTAAACTTAGTAGTTTAAATTAGGTCATTCCTCAGATCAGTCATTCAGGAGCGTTATTAGAAACTTCCTTTCAGACCCATATTTCCCACTGTAACATAATTCTACTTCCCTCCTTCTATAGCCAGTTCTTTTGCACCTTAGGTTCTTGTATTAATCTCCACATTGTTGGAATTATCTTGTATGGCACCCCACTGAGGTATGCTGAGGTACAGGTTAAATGTAGTGCAGATACTTTGTCTAGAAAAATCACAAAACTAGTATCAGCAAATTTAAGTAGATTTCCCATTCTGTGACTGATCCCTTTTCCATTTGTTGCTGGTTTTAATTATTATTTTCTTCCAAACCTATTCTAGAACCTTCAAACTGTTGAGGTCAAACTAAGAAGTTTGCAATTGCACCCCTCCCTAAAAATGCACCCCTCGCTAAAAATGTGTAGTGCGGCATGTGGAGAAGTTCACATTGAACCTTGGACTGTTTTGTTCTTCAGTGTGAATGCTAGTTGATTGCAAAAAACACGGGTTCTGCAATGCAGTTACCATCTCTAGCATAATGTTTCTTCATGATGGATCTGTTCCCTGACTCTTATGCAGGCTGTGTGGTATCAGGACCTGGATCACAGCATCATTAGAGCTACCCTTCGGATACCATGTCTGGCTACATTGTCTCTGGAATTCTCCTTAGGAGGCTTTCTTCTGGCCTGAGGTGTGAGATCCAGGAAAAGGTTTATAATCTTGTTTCACTCATGTATGCTTGCAATGCCCTTTTGAGGTTGAGATCCCTCCAGAGTTGCTTTAGCTCAGTAGTGTGTTGCCTTACACCAGTTTGTTTGACTTATCTTCACTAAGGTGGTACTTTTAAAGCCATGTATTATGTCACCTTTTTAATTAAAAGCTATTTTTTGTAACTGGTTGTCCAAAAAAGCCCGACTTCCAAGTTCTTCACAGTGTCTTGGTTTGGTAATTCCAATTTGACAAAACCCATGCTTTTTTACAACATTTTTAAACCATGATTTTTCAAAAATTAAGATAGATTACTTAATTTTTGCCTGTTAGTTGCAACCTTTTTTCCTGAGTTACTGAGAAGAACGTTCTCAGTTTGATTTAACACGAAAATGTTAAGTACTTATTAAGCATTTACGTCAACATGCTTTTGTTTAGATCTTTTTTCAAGAACAGTTTAAAGAGGAGGAATGAATGTCTTAAGATAGTAAAAACCAGAATATTGTAATTGCTACGAATTCTATTTAGGTTGATTTGGAGAGAAAAAACAGCAGCTAGTGTTTCAAATTTAAAGTGCTAAAACACTTCATCACAATAAGATTTTAATAAAGGCTGATCTAATTAGTTATACATCAACTGCAGTATGCAGATGGTGAGTAAAATTGTCAAAAGTTCCCAAAGAGATTAGGTGAGTTACTTCTGTTAAAATTGGTGAAATTCAAAGTCATTGCATTATCAGTAACACAAATTAGGCGAACTGTTGTAGTTGTTACATGTTAAGATTTTGGAGAGCAATTAAGTTAGGTTCTGAACCTAATACTCTCCGAAAAATCTGATTCTGGATATTTCAGGCTTTCGTAATTAGTTTCTTTTATTAGTAGATTAGATGAAAGTGAACAACCCTACTTCCTCAGCTGCAACATGTGCTCTCAAAGCACTCTGTTCATGACTGTGTGGCAGCTGAACAGAAGTGGTTCTAATGAGCATACTGCCTCTGTTTACTGAAATGTGAAGCTGAGTGGAAAATTGAAGTGGAGACTTTGTACAACAACATGTTTTCTACGCATCAGTATATAAAAATGACAGCTTCTTACCTCTGCAAAGGCAGATGCTTAGTTGGTCACCTATGGGCAAGGAGTAAATGACCCTGTGTGTAATTGCAGTTTCAATAAATCTCAACTCATTGTGTTTTTCTGTGACTGCTTTTGAGTAGGCGTTAATGTTTCTACAGTCCTGCCCAGTCTTTTCTGTTTTCACAGACACATATATTTGGGGGTGTATATATAAATACGTATAGACATACTTAAAAAACAAAACAAAAACAATTTAGCTCTCCTTAGCTCCCAGTAAGCTAGATCAGTGAATGCTGTGAGTGGTTTGTAGGAGTGACCAGGATTGCACAATGAAAAGACAGTAGTGCCACAGTAATGCCATCTAAACTTGGTTTAAACTGTTTTGTGAATGTGGGGTGTCAGTGATGGTAAAGCTGAAGATGTGGTTTGGCCCTCTTCCAGAAGCTTTTTGATGTCAGAGTTGGTGGCATGCTTTTGCTGTATAGTGGAGTCTAAGCTGAAGCTCCACATCAATTCTGGGAAATCTGTAAAGGTTTAGGATTCTGATAGAATATTGACTGGAACACTGAAAACGAAGTTAATTATTTATTATGCCTGTACTTCTCATGATCTGATCATCATTATTGTATGCTTTACAGAATCACATGAATGACACGTAAAGTAAATAGTTAGAAGAATTCAAGTTGAAGATCATACAGTTTCTTCCTATTTCTGCCTATGCCTTAAGTATAAGGCCAAATACTAGGTGGAGGTTTACTAATAGATGCAGTTGTCAGCTTCATTAGGTCAGAGCTGCTTCATGGGGACTATGTGTCAAGAGTTTTAATGTTCATGTGAAGTTACTAGAAGTAGCAAGTGGCTTCCTTTAGATAGACTGTTGTTCATTTATCTGCCTCAGGTGTTCTTGTGTATCTTTCTGGACTGTCTGACTTAACAGAGTATACTGGAGTAAATGGATAGTGTCAGTGATTGAGTATAGCTTTCTCTAGGTTTACTCACAGTATTTCGTCTAAAAATTCAAACATCTTTCAAATCTTGTTTGATAAAAATGGTTTGTATAAAAGCCAGTGGAAGAGGAAGCTAGTAATTGATTTCAGTGATGCATCATCAAGTTCTTCTAGCACCTTTTGTACTGTGCTAGATGAAGTAACGGATAATCCGACCTTGGTTTTACCTGCCAGCCTGCAAGTGGCACTCTGGACACCCTGACTCCTTCCCTTCCTGCCCCCATGTACCTGTAATGGTAAGAATGTACTGACATCTACAATAAGTATCTTGTCAAGTAAGATTCTAAGAGGAGGAATTTTCAGGCAAGTTTCAGAAAGGCATGTAGCTGCAACAAAAACGTCTTGAACTGGTGAGGTATTATGAAAAAACAGTGACTTTGGCCATTCAGTTGGTCCCTAAATGAACAGTTGAAGTGAGTTAGTGCTGCTCCCAGCCACTTTGTAATACTCTTTGCCAATACATATGGGCATCATTTAAGTGCTTTGAAAGGAAAGTTCAAAATCTTGTGGCCTAGGTACTTATTTAAGGAAATATGACTCGGTGATCAGAACTTTCAAAAAAATACCTGTTGCCGCATCTACCAAGCTGGCCACATATCCCAAGAAACACGAAAATCAGAGGGGATTAAAGGTGGAAGTTTACATCAAAATGTTAGGAAGTAAGCACTCATCATGGCCTTAAAACTTTTTTTATTAGGATGTGTGTAGCTTTAGTATGTACCCTGCTTGGAGAAAAGCTTGTTTAGGACAGTTTCTCATTGGCTTTTAGACTTCTGCAGATGTAATGTTGATTGAAAAACAAAATGGCTTTTGAATATTTGGCAGAGAAAACCAGTTCAGTTTTGGTAATCATGTGGAGGCCTGCACTTAGTCTGGTTATTAGTACTTGATCATATGTTAACAGTTAACATAGACCTTTATTTTTTTGTCTGCTGCTGAAACAGATGTTGAGATTTTTAGCTTTTTTTTTTTACTTTCCAGGAAATTAGGAGTTCAGGTTTTGCTTTTTTTTTCTTGTACTTTTTTTTTTCCCCACTAATATGGTTAAATTCAGATTAGGAGATCTGGCAAGACAGACAGCAATTTCAAAACATCTAGGTATAGGGAGGGAATTACTTTCTACTATTTAAATATTTTACTTTGTGAAACACAAATGATTTTTCCTTTGTATTTTATTTGAAATGGAATAATCTAGTAACCTGAATGTCTCATGAGAACTGATTCCACATAGAAAATGTATGTGTAATTCTTTGTTTCCTGCCTCTTTAGGGAGAATATAGTACAATATGGGATTAAAGAGAAGCTTGAGCCTTAACACCAGGGCAAAGTTACCTTGTAATTTGTACAGCAGAGAAGTGTATCCTAGATATACTTTGAAGGGTATATCATTCTTTAAGAAAAAGAATGATACACTTTTCTAAAGGCATCATTCTTTGAAAAAATTAAATCTGTGGTTTTGCATATTAAAAAAATGTGGCCTGTCTAGTGATTTGTTTTTCCCCCCTCCCCCCTAAATGCTTAATTCTGGTTCATTTTTTTAAAATGAAAGTAACTGATTGTGAATCATTTGATAATAATTAGGTATGATAGTAAGTTTCACAGTGACTTACAGTAACTCTTTTGAGACCTGGTTTCAAATGTAACTTATCGCAAGTGAAAGGGAGCCTTATAATCTGGTTTGCTTTGTAGCTAAGTAATTTAACTCAGCATTACTGTTGTCTTAAGGCTGCCAAGTTAAAAATGTATTAGATATTTTTAAAAATATATTAGATGATGTTGTTTGAAGTGGACATGTCCAGTCATACTGTTCCTGACTTCTCCTTTTTGCTCATTTTAATAAATACTAAAATTTGTACTTTCTAAAATGAGGCTTTAACTGAAATGAAGGTTTTAGATAGGCTTTTATGTATTTAGTTGTTTAGTAAAAAACTTAAAAGGTTCCTTTGTTTTATTAGGAGTCCACATCTCCAGTTGTTTCACCACAGCAATCCCCACCAACCTCTCCACATACATGGAGGAAGCACAACCGCCATCCCAGCGGAGGGAATAATGAACGACCTCTTGCTGGACCTGGGCCTTTTTGGGCTCCATTTAGTGAAGCACAACCAGGTATAAATGTCTTCTGTTATGCTTCAGCTGTAACCCAAAGTCAAAGGATTCTTGCAAAAGTATATATTAAATGAGTTTAGGGCAGTTAATCTTTGTATTTTCCAGTCCTGGAGAGTTTCTTGCAGATTCAAATGTTCATGTTGACAGCAACACTGTGGAATCTGAGCTCTTGTATGTGGTGGATCCATTTCTTAGTGTGATATGGGAAATGCTTGGAGTTGGAAGTGGGGAAAGAGAGTATGAAAGCTTCCCAGGGGAAAGTTTTCCAATACAGAGCTGACATCCTATTAGAGATTGTGCAGGAACTGTCAGTACAGCTGGAAACATGGGAAGCTCAAGGGAAAGCTACAGATAATGCATTGTTTGTTTGGATTAATGTTTCTCATAGATTAGATGAATTGTCAAAACAGCTAATTCTTTTAACTTTTTTTGCTTTCGTTAAAGTTTATGTAAACATAACTGCAGCTACTGTATCTCCTGTCTGTCAAGGTTGAACCTCTTATTTCAGTAAAACTTTTCATCCTTTATTGTTCTTCAATTAACATGGAAGACCGACCCTCCTATATTGCTGTGCTCAGATTTAAAAAGCCTTCCCCCATAATATCTTATATTTCAATAAATTCTGTTGTGTTTTCTGGTATCTGATAGAGTATTAATAAATTTAGCACAGCAGTTCTAATTCATGTGCTGTCTTTGCTGCTGCTGAATAATATGATGCATTTTATAGGCTGTAGTTTCAGATTAAACTGATTCATTTCAGTTTATTGATTATTATCACTAACTTATAATCAGTGGTTGATTTATTTCAGTTATGATATTTCAAAGTTGGTCTGTTACCTTTCAATTTATTCTGTAGTAATTCTGTAGTTATAAACGTCTATGGAGGGCCAGGGATTCTGTTCTTAGAGTCAGTTGGATAAGGAAATATAACACTATTTTAGTAGTGGATGGTATGCAGAGATTTATGTCAGTGTCCCAGATGTTGTTTGCTAGTAAGTGCCAGTCAATTTAGGCAAAAACAATTAGTCTGCTCATTGTATATATAATCACTTCTAAAGGTTCAGTACAGGCACTGTGATTTTTTTGTCATTTTCTTGGCTTTTTTCTTGCACAGTTTAGTTGATTTGCTTTTCTTGAGCTGATATACAAGTTTGTCTGGTAGCTGATTTCTACTTGCGAAGCTTTTCTAACTTCTGAAGTCAAGGACTCTGGGAAAGTATGCAAACTATTCCTACTGTTGAAGAGTTCAATATTGTACTCTTAAAAATAAAGGTGTAATGCCATGTTCATACTTCAGTTTGTGAGTGGTTTTCCTGTGATGTCCAATGGATATATTTTTCAGTAGCAGTCTGAAAATATTTCTGAACTAGCTCAGTATTCTCCAATTCAATATTCCGTGCTGAAACACATCCATAGTGTGTTTAAAGCAACTTGGAGATACTGTTGTAGAAGGATTGTCTGTTCTGCCAATGTGAATGATAGAATGGATTTTCATACATTAATTGCACAAAAAATTGTCATCCTGATTCTTTTGCACTGTAGAGGATTAATTATTCCCTTGAACTGTAGTTTGTGTAGGTAGTTTGTCATTCTTTTTTCCTCTCTTGAGACTACTTTTTAAGGACAGTATTTTGTAGAAAAATATCTGACATTCAGGTTAAACCAGATAGCCTGTTGGTTAGTTTTCTTAAAATCAGCACGGCAAGCTCATCTTGTGCAAGTGCAAGATGTTCTTGAAAATTTGGATAATTTGCAAGTACATGATTTTATTTCAGTAGGATTTTAAGGCAGGACTATGCCGTTTCACTTGTGATCCAAGAAAAATAAGAACCCACGTCTTAGCTTTTATATCGTGTTATGTGAAACATTGTTTGAGGGTATTGGGGTTGTCAACTGAAAGCATGAAACCTTGAGTGTGAAAATGTTTGATGGGCCTAATAATGAGTAGCATGTTGCCTTAAATCGGAAAGATAAATTTGAAAACTTTTAAGGGGAAGATCTTGTTTAAATGGGAAGATTCTGACTTAGCTGTCGTAAAGACACTGCATTGCATCATCATACTCCCATCCTGAGCAAAATTAAATAGTGCTTTCTGTATCAAATTGAGCTGTAGTTATTAAATAATGGCCTAATTGTCGTTTTTAAAAGTCTTGCATCTGAAATCTTAAGCATAACTTACAGCTGTAGCCCTCAATTGCTTGGGGAAGAAAACTCTGTTCTCATTTCAACAGAGCAAAAGAATTTGGATTTTACAAATTTTTTTGACACTGTGATGTGCAGTAGTTCAGTTAGGATAGTGTTAGTGATGCTTCATATGTAGATGTCCCAGTTCTGGCTTGCATCTCTGAACTGGATCAGTCTTCAGATTAAAATACAGTGGGTGGCTGAACCTCTTGTAGGAAATGGAATTGTATATGAGATGAGAGCATCCTGTTCCTATAGTTACAAGAGAGGAAAAATACACTTCATACTTTTACCTTTCCAGCTGATTTTGCAGTCCAGCTTCAGCTGCTTAGAAGGGTGCTGATGGTGACAAATTTGAGAAAACAAATCCCTTCCCTGCTTCAAATGATAGTTGAATGGCATGTCTGAATAGGGACTAGAAGATACTTTTTTTTATTACCTTGCGGTCTGTTTGCACTGGAAGCAGAGCAGAAAAATATTTATGTTGGTAGTACCCAAATAATGATTTAAAACTAGTAAAAAAATCTGCTGTCTTCTCTCCATTCAAAGTGCTGTTAATGGTGTTCTTACTGATGAAAATGCATGGAGAGTGTTGAAGGTTGTTTCTTTATTGGGCTACAAATCATAAAATAAGAATACACAGATTGTTGTTCCAAGTCTTCTCTGTGACCCAGTATTATTTCACCTTCCCTTCTACCTTAGTGTTCCAGTCTGGTTTTGTAGTCTGTGAAGAAAATGAGGTTTTGAGCAGGGGAGAAAGGAAAGAGTTCTTGTAATATTTGTATTTTGAAGGTATGACAGTTTGGTGCTACTGCGTTTGTTACTGTCAAAGTACCACTTTGGAAGAGGTGCTGTGCTAAGTGGGGTACAGATCGAACTGTTCAAAGACAAGTTTCTGGGGGAAGTAAAGATGTATAAGGTTAGTGAGAATAATGTCAGTGTCTGAGGGACAGAGAAGGGGAGAGCCATTGTATCAAAAGTAAAATTTGTATGGCATGTCTGTAGGAGAGATGGGATGGATGTGTTTGAATCTTACTGTGTGTTAGTTCTGTGCAGAAAGAGACCAGGCAGAGACTCTTGAGCTTTTCTGCATGTTTCTTTCTAGTGCTTTAGAGTTGGGTGAGGCTACTGAACCTTGAGGTAAAAAGCATTGTCAAACTCACTGCTTTTATTCTTGGCAATTTTGGATAAAGTCACTGGAAGCTTCAGGCCACATCAGGAACTTGCAGAAGTGGGAGATGAGTTTGGGAACAAACTGAGTATTTAATAGTGGCTGGTAAAGCTCATTAAAAAAAAAAAAAAAAA
>NDXB01006284.1:21415-52315 GCA_002631895.1 Agapornis roseicollis | reverse complement strand
TAGAATAGTTAGGGTTGCAAGGGACCTTAAGATCATCAAGTTTCAACACCCCTGCCATAAGCAGGGACACCTCACACTAAACCATGACGTCCAAGGCTCTCTCCAACATGGCCTTAAACACTGACAGGGATGGACCACTCACAACCTCCCTGGGCAACCCATTCCAGCATCTCACCACCCTAACAGGAAAGAATTTCTTCCTTATAGCCAATCTAAACCTCTCCTGTTTAAGTTTGAACCCATTACCCCTTATCCTGTCACCACAGTCCCTAATGAAGAGCCCCTCCCCAGCATCCTTTATAGGACCCCTTCAGATACTGGAAGGCTGCTAGGAGGTCTCCACGCAGCCTTCTCTTCCCCAGGCTGAACAGCCCCAACTTTCTCAGCCTGTCTTTGTATGGGAGATGCTCCAGTCCCCTGATCATCCTTGTGGCCCTCCTCTGGACTTGTTCCAACAGCTCCATGTCCTTTTTATGTTGAGGACACCAGAACTGCACACAATACTCCAGGTGAGGTCTCACGAGAGCAGAGTAGAGGGGCAGGATCACCTCCTTGGACCTGCTGGTCACGCTCCTTTTGATGCAGCCCAGGGTACGGTTGACTTTCTGGGCTGCAAGTGCACACTGCAGTTGGCTCATGTTCATTTTCTCATCAACCACCACCCCCAAGTCCTTCTCCACAGGGCTGCTCTGAATCTCCTCTTTGCCCAACCTGTAGCTGTGCCTGGGATTGCTCCGACCCAGGTGGAGGACCTTGCACTTGGCATGGTTAAACTTGATGAGGTTGGTATCAGCCCACCTCACAAGCGTGTCAAGGTCCCTCTGGATGGCATTCCTCCCCTCCAGCGTATCCACTGAACCACACAGCTTGGTGTCATCGGCAAACTTGCTGAGGGTACACTCAATCCCACTGTCCGTGTCACCGACAAAGATGTTGAACAAGACCGGTCCCAACACTGATCCCTGAGGGACACCACTCGTCACTGGCTTCAAGCCTGACACTAAGCCATTGACCACAACTCTTTGTGTGTGGCCATCCAGCCAGTTCTTTATCCACTGAGTGCTCCACCTATCAAATTGATGTCTTTCCCAATTTAGAGCCAAGGATGTTGTGTGGGACAGTGTCGAACGCTTTGCACAAGTCCAGGTAGATGACATCAACTGCTCTACCCCTGTCCATCAGTTCTGTAGCCCCATCATGGAATGCCACCAAATTGGCAAGGCAGGATTTCCCCCTAGTGAAGCCATGCTGGCTGTCACCAAGCCCCTTGTTGTTTTTCATGTGCCTTAGCATGCCTTCCAGGAGAATCTGCTCCAAGATTTTGGCAGGCACAGAGGTGAGACTGACTGGTCTGTAATTCCCTGGGTCATCCATTTTCCCCTTCTTGAAAATGGGGGTTATATTTCCCCTTTTCCAGTCATTGGGAACTTCACCTGGTTGCTATCATCTCTCAAATATGATGGCCAGTGGCTTAGCAACTTCACTTGCCAGCTCCTTCAGGACCCGTGGATGGATTTCATCAGGTCCCATGGACTTGTGCACGTTCAGGTTCTTAAGATGGTCTCGAACCAGATCTTCTCCTACAGTGGTCCCAAGGTCTGCATTCTCACAGTCCCTGTGTCTGCCTTCCAAGACTTGGGTGGTGCAGTCAGAGCCTTTCCCGTTGAAGACTGAGGCAAATAAGTTGTTCAGAACCTCAGCCTTCTCCAAATCCAGGGTAGCCAGTTCACTTGATAGCTTCCGGAGGGGGCCTAAGTTGTTCCTGGTCTGTCTTTTACTTGCAATGTACCTGTAGAGTCCCTTCTTGTTATCCTTAACATCCCTAGCTAAGTGTTGTGGTTTAAACCCAGCCACACAGCTCGATCACTCACTCAACCCCCCTTTCTTGCCCTCCCCTGCTTCCAGAGGGATGGGGAGGATCAAAAGAATGCAACTCCCACAGGTTGAGATAAGAACAGTTTAGTAACTATAACACAANCAACCCCCCTTTCTTGCCCTCCCCTGCTTCCAGAGGGATGGGGAGGATCAAAAGAATGCAACTCCCACAGGTTGAGATAAGAACAGTTTAGTAACTAAGGTATAACACAAAGCACTACTGCTACCACCAATAATAATAACGATAAAGGAAATAACAAGGGAAAAGAATACAGCATCTCACCAAACCACCAACAGATAACTCACGACACCCCAACCCAACTGAGTGCTGACCAACCACGTCTTCCAACCACCCCGAGAGAACTCTCACCCTTCCGGATAACTCCCAGTTACATCCTGGGCATGACGTGCTATGGTATGGAATACCTCTTTGGTCAGCTTGGGTCAGGTGTCCTGTCCCTGCTTCCTCCTGGCCTCCCCTCCTCCCTGGCAGAGCATGAGGCTCACAAAGTCCTTGGTCAGAACAAAACATTCGAGCAGTAACTAAAAACATTGCTGTCATCAGTTTTGTTCCCAAGTTGAGTCAAAACACAGTGCTGTACCAGCTACTAAGAAGGCAAAAAATTGACTGCTATTGCTGAACCCAGGACACTAAGTTTAATTCTAACTGGGCCTTAGCTTTCCTTACACGTTCCCTAGCTTCCTGGGCTACATCCCTGTATTTATCCCAGGCCGCCTGTCCTTGCTTCCACCTTTTATAAGCGTCTTTCTTCCTTCAAATTTTCCTCAGCAGCTCCTTATCCATCCAAGGAGGTCTCCTGGCCCTCCTGCTGCACTTCCTTCTAGTTGGGATGCAACACTCCTGAGCTTGTAGCAGGTGATCCTTGAATATCATCCAGCAGTCTTGGGCCTCCCTGCCCTCTAAGGCTATATCCCATGGAACCTTACTAAGCAGGTTCCTGAAGAGGCCAAAGTCTGCTCTGTTGAAGTCCAGGGCAGTGAGTTTGCTGCATGCTCTTCTCAGTGTCCTGAGGATCTCGAATTCTACCATCTCATGATCACTGCATCCAAGGCTGCCCTGGAGCATCACATTTCCAACCAGCCCTTCCCTGCTGGTGAGCACGAGGTCAAGCAGGGCACCTCTCCTTGTCAGCTCCTAAATTACTTGCAGAAGGAAGTTGTCTTCCACACAATTGAGGAACCTCCTGGATCTCTTGTGCCGGGCTGTGCCATCACTCCAACAGATGTTTGGGTGGTTGAAGTCCCCCATGGGAACAAGGGCCTGTGAGCTTGAGGCTTTTCCTATTTCTCTGTGGAGCGCTTCATCCATGGAGTCCTCTTGATCAGGCGGTCTGTAACAGATCCCCACAGTTATGTCTCCCATCGCTGTTCTCCCTTTAACCCTGACCCACAAACTCTCTGTTAACTGTTCACCTGTCCCCAGAGAGAGTTCCATAGTCTCCAGCCTATCCCTAAGATAAAGGGCAACTCCCCCTCCCTGCCTACCAGGCCTGTCCTTCCTAAAAACCTGTAACCTTCCATCCCAACACTCCAGTCATAGGAGCCATCCCACCATGTTTCTGTGATGCCTATTATATCATACCCCTGCAGATGGGCACACATCTCTAATTTCTCTTGTGTGTTTCCCATGCTATGGGCATTTGTATAGGGACACCTGAGCTGAGCTCCAGATGAGGCCAGCTTGTTAGCTGGAGCAGCTGGAATGTTGCTATGCTACTCCAAGCATTTTTCATAGGTGGTAGCAACCGACTGGGTGTGTTGGGATGGAACAACATCCCCCTCCCCCAACACATCTAGTTTAAAGCATCCTTGAGAAGTCTGGCAAGCCTCTTACCAAGCCCACTCTTCCCCTTATTTATCAGAGCCTGTCCACCATCCCCGTCCATTGCTTTGGCACCTAGTCTTTCTGTGCATAGTCCTTTATCTTTGGATGCTTCCAGATAAACCATTGAATATATGAGTTTGCTTGTGCCAGAAACTCTTCCATAACTGAAAAGCAAACTACTGTTGTATGTAGAAGTGGTGTTTAAAAATAGGTGTTACATATATAATGTCCTTATATACATACATGCACATATATACGTGTGTGTGTATATATATAAAGGAAGATGGCCATAAACATCCTATTTGAAACACCACTTTTACATGGAATGGTGTATTTATATAGATTTTAAAACAAAGGAAACAGAGTATTTTATGCCTTAGATTACTTTTTATCAAGCAGTTGTGGCTTGGGAAGTCAGGTTATACTGTAGGTGCACAGGTGCTACGATTTCGTAGAATTTGATGTCATTTTAGTAAATACTTCAAAGGGGGTCTCTTCAATACTGTGTTTGTATGTCAGTGACCTTCATCTGACAGTTACTGATGAGTTGTTAAACTAGATACTGTAGCTCTTACTACCTTTGCTTTAATAATTAAACCATTTTCTGTCGGAGTAGCTTTGTGGTTCCTCAAAGAACTTTTGCAACAGCAACAACTGAACTGTTTCCAGGTTGAGTAAACATCTTGCTATGACAAGTACATGAGAAATAACTACAATTAATTGGGTGAATAATTAGCAAGTGTCTAAAAACTACTCATCTATTTCTGTATTTAGGGTGGTTGCCAAGCAAAAGCCTTTATAGGAAATGGAGTAATGTTTATTTGTATAAACCACTGGGGTTGTTCTTTAAAAAACAACAAAAAAACAAGCCACCCAACAACTTGTTTTGTACAGTACAGCTGTACAATATCTGTACCTGATATTCTACTGCCTTTACTGGTAGTAGATTTCAAAACTTTGATATATTACCATGAGGTACAAATCAGTCTTTTTTCCTCTGGTATTAAATGAAAGTTACCCTGTTCTAGTGAATATTAAAAAGTTACAAGAATGTGTAAGGTCTGCTTAAAAGGAAATGTTCTGATTTCTATTTGAATCTGGTGTTATAGCTGCAATGAAAAGTGACAGTTCTTGCAAACTTGTTGAATTTTATCTGACTAGATCTTTCTCTTTTAAATTTGTACCCCCAGTATTGGAAATAGCTTTTCTAGCATTTAACGTGATTCATCACCAGAACTTGTATATTGAATATAAAACTTCTAGGAGAAATGATTATTGATGTGGCTGTAGTTTTACTTGTAGGTGCAACACTCAAAATCTCCTGAATACATTTACTGTTTTAATCTAAATTAAAAATTACTCATAGGTGTATGTGCATACTAATGCACACGTTAAATTTCAAGAGTTCAACTTAAAAATCAGCCTAGAAAGATCAACCAGTTAAACTTCTGTAACTTCTTAGTTCTCATAAGAAGTGTATTTCAATTAAGCTTGCTTGCAACAGCCTTCTCAGAACTGTGAAATGTGACACTGGAGTGTCTTTTTGAGTGCACTTCTTTCATGGGATAACAGTTTCTCAAGAGAAATTATTAATGATCTTCTACTGACTAAAGTCTCAGTGTGAATAACATGATTTCAGACTGCTCAAGAAGGTGAATTACTTGATGTCTTTTTAAACCAATGTACAAGATGGTAAATTTTATTTCAGAAGTGTTAACAATACCATATTAAATCTGCCCTTTTGTTAGAAACTTTACCCTTGATATTCCATACTTCTGCTGGTGCTTGAAACTTGCTGTCTCTTTCCATTTTGCCTATTGAACTAGTGGCCAGCAGAAAGAAGAGTAGCAGAGGACTCCCTCCCCCCTATGTCTCTGTTCAAACAGAGGAAGGGAAGAATGTTCCTGCTCTACTCTGGTAGCCTCTCCCTCATCAGCCTCTGTGAATCTATTATGTGACCAACTGCAGGTGTTCCAAACCTGTTAATGTATGGTCTTGTCTTGCATCCGGCATCATGGCCAGGGATATGTATTTCTCTCACATGACACAGACCTACTGTATAATAAAGCATTTATATTGGTAATTTTTCTGGTATAGCACTATGCCTCTAAAGAATTGTAATAGGAAAAAAGCTAAATGAGGTGCTCTATCTTTCTACTGACTAGAGAGAGAAATGAGGTGCTTAAGTCCTTAGAATAATGTAGTAATTCTACAATATATTGAATGGGCTTAGCATTTTGAATTGTATAATATACTTCAAAATTATTTCTATTGCAGCTGTTCCACTTAAGATTTGACATTGTGTTGTGGTATGCTCTTCAGAGTGAGGGAGATCTTTCTGTGTAAGAACAGCCAGAACTGCACTGAATGAAAATGGGAGCATGAAGTCAGGCAGTTTTATAAATACTTCTCTGAGTGCTTATGTATTTATTTTATTCATTGATGGCTTAGTGCATTTTGTATACCATGACCAGCATGTCATCTTGACTACTTGAAGACGTGGCTGTGTCTGTAAATATCATCTTGATGTAGCCTGGTTTGTTTTTGTTTTTTTATTGCCAGATGCTTTTTGCCTATTAGGTGCACTTTCTGTCTGGAATAATTTGTGAAGCCATTTTCCCTAAAAGACGGTAGTACTTGATGCTAGTTGCTGGGCACAATTTTGGGAACATTGCATCTCAACCTGTTGTCTGGCTTACACACCTGCGAAATTTTGAGTTAGTGTTTTCTCTGTGCCTTTCTTGATGTCAGCAGCACTCGGTCTCCCCTGGCCTCAGGATGGGACAGTTTCTTTCTGGATTTCAGTGTTTTGTCTATTCTTTTTAGGCTATGCCTCTTTGTGTCCCACTAGCACTTTGGAGACTATAAATAATGAGCTATTAGTTTTCGTGGGTGCAGTTGTCACCATTGACAACTAAAGTGTTTCCAGTTCAATTTGATGTTGGATTAATTACAAGTTTCTTTTGAATGGAAGACAGCAGACAGAATATTAAGCTGTCACAGCAGAAGAGCACACTTAAAAGTTCAGCTCTTCAGCAGCATAAACCCAATCCTTTTTATAAATTTTAATCAATTCTTGGTACCACATGTCACACATTCTTGTGGCAGTCGTCTTCAGTCTCGTATCTATCAAGCAGTTCTTCTAAATGATAATTTAATTAAGCCATCTTTCCTCTTTTGCAATATTTTCTCTTGTTCAGATTTTTAATTCTTTGGACTACAAACATCTTGTTAACATGTCTAGTTACTTACCAGTCATTTTTTTCAGTTGTTCCTGTTGTTACATTATACAGTTATAATCTGAATTTAAGGATTTTGAGGCTTTCAGTGTATTGCTTTAGCTTGGATAGTGGTATCTAGCAAAATTGAAGAGCCTGTAAATAGTATTTTACGGGGTTAGGCAGTGTTGAAGGATAAAAAGGTAGAAAAGCTGGAAAAGACAGAGTTGCCGCGGCCAAGGGTTGTAGAGTCAAAGGAGAGCAGGTCGGATTGCCGTAGGGGAAGAATGCCAGTCGACTCAGTACGAGTGGTAGAGCAAACTCCGTTTATTAGTAGCAAAACACAGGTTTATATAGGGTTATAATAGCTGACCATGCGATCATGCAAAAGCAGATTGGTTAAACACCTTGTTCATGCACTGTCCACGCGCCTAAATACATATTTCTATTGGTTTGACACTTTTTGCGTGAAAACACGTAGGATTCTCTTGTCCATTGTTCAATGTATCTACTAGCTGGTCTAAACTGGTACACGCGGGCAGAAGGGGAATTCCACACTGAGCACAAACACAAGGTTACTGACGGTCATATCTCTTGGCTCACAGTTTTCACAGTTTCCTTGGCCAAAGTAGGCCTCAGGCTTTACTTCTGTCCAAATACCGTGTTATTTACTTACAAACAGGGAATGACCCTGGTCAATCAGCCAATCTCCCACAAGGCAGAATGTCAAAGCTGCTGTTCAGATTTACTTTACCCAATTCTCTTACAGTTTGAACAGAATAAAAATAATTGCTTGGCATCATGAAAACTTGTTATTGTTTTAGTAAGGAGGCTTAAAAACTTAGAATATTTTTTTGGAAATAACCTGTGAGTATGGTTTTCTTCATCTCTTCTCATATTTCTGGTCGGTGTTTGCATTGATATACTCATTTTGCTTTAACCTTTCATATAAGGAAGTGTTTTATTCTGTAAGATAAACTCAGTGCTGGATTTAATGCAGTAAACATTAGTGTAAAATTTCTCAATGTAAGAATGAATTACATTTATTTCAATATGTAAGCAACATCTAAAAATGCTATTTAAAAGTCAAAGTACAGGGAGGTAGTATGGTACAGAGTAATCTTCACAGTCCAGCTTTCAAAAAGATCCTCAAAATAAGAGTAGCACCAGATAAATAGAATGCTTTACTTGAATGAGTGTGTTTTGTCTGGTGCTAAGTATTTACTTGGAAAAGATGAAACCAAAGGATAGTTTGCACTTCCCATGAGATGTGAGCATCTTTGAGAATGAACTGAATGCAGTCCATGATTTTGGTTTATAATGCTTCCTCTCATTTCAGAAGTTGGGGAACAGACAGGTGAGGTAGGTTACTCCAGCTCTCCAGCAGAAGCACCTCCAAGCAAGTCTCCATCAATGCCGTCACTAAACCAGACCTGGCCAGAACTGAATCAGAGCAGTGAGGTTAGCACTTTTATTTAAGAGTTATTTAATTGCTAGTCAGTAACTAATTGTGTATGCATATGTAATTCATCATAAGTAGATTTCTGATCACAAATTGTGAAAAAGCAGGACAAATAAACACAGGAAGGTTCTACATGTGTTAAATTGTAAAAAAGTTAATGTTTTCAGTCTAATTTTTCTGTCTCATTGTGAGATGAACTACTGTTTAAAACATTGTCATTAATAGTAACTAAGTTTTATATCAGTGACAATGAACTCGTAACACTTATTGGATAAGTTGAATTCATTCCAAATTTTTTTATTTAAGGTGAGTTTTGGGTTTTTTTTTTTGTTACCTTTGAAGGACTTTTATAGTCAACACTTGCGAAACATCAAAATAAATTTATGATGGAACTGAACATTGAGACTTATTTCTGCAGATGGTTTTACCCTGAAATATAAGTTACCTCACCAGTACTGTAGATAAGTCATAGCTCTGTGTTTGTGTCAGAAGCAAAGAATCAAAGTTGAATCTGTTGGCTAAATTTCTTTAAATATTAAATTTATACTGTTATGTACTGCTGCTTTATCATCCTTTACTGTACATATTTGCTATATAAGCAGCTTTATATACTAAGGTTCTATTTTGTCAGAATTTGAAACTGAAGTTACCAAACAGGATTTTTTGTTTTGTGGTTTCTCCTCTCCCTCCACCCCCAAAAATGCCATTGTTAAAGCCTGTAAGGAACTGATTCCTAAAGTCTTTTTGCTCTGGTTTACATTTTTGCCTTTGACTTGGAGTAAAACATTGGTTTATTCTAAGAGCTACTTCAGAGACTCAGATGAGTTCCTTACTGTAGCCCTACTAAAAAGATGTCAGTCTTATGGGGAGTAGGGGGAAACTGCTGAAATCATGTTTTGAAAACTGTCAAGAAGAATCTAAACCTAACATCTGAGATAGTTCTGTCAGTAGCTGAGTAGTATCCTACCCTGCTCCTCTTACTGAAAAAGCTTTTTGTGGTTTTCTTCTTCAGACTTGAAGTGAATGGAAGATTGGTAGCCAAAGTTTTAGACGAATCAAAGGACAGGCAGTGTGAAAGGGAAAATAAGCAAATTTTTAGAATTAAAGTTAGGAGCAAAGGACATTTTCTTCTCAGGAGGAAGGTCTTTTTAAGTCTGCTTTTTCTCTTAAGGGTAAATGCTAGCCTCACAGTGATATTCTTGCCAAATGAAAAATGTAGAAAATTTAGTTGTTCTCAGTTGTTCTGTGTGACAGAATGACTCTTAGACTGCCTGTAGGATAAGCTTTATGAGGGAGGTGAGCAGATACTCGGTTGTTGCTAAAAAAGTTGTAAATGTATGCAACTGTATTAAAATTTGCATTGGTACACTCCACCATGTCTGCAATAAAGATTTAATAAACTAATAATTTGGTAATCTGCATTGTAATTGAAAAGATTCCCTCATCGTCCACTGAGGCTCAAAACAATTGAATAGGGTAATTGCACTAATGGAGCAAATTTAATGACAATTCTGTCAGCCACAGTCATGTCTTACGAAGCTGACTTTGTCCATTCAGATAGATAATGTGGTATTTTCTTTTTGAAAATCTACTAAAACTTTTAAGAGGCTTGGAAAAGTTCTCATACTACATATTACCAGATACTAACTATACTAAAATAAGACTTGAACACGTATTAAATGTTAAGATTTTTTTGTTCTAACACAAAGGAATTTCTGATTTTCCAGCTATATCGCTGTGCATGTTTCTTGCTCCTCTGTATTTTCTTTTCAGCATGAGTCAGGTCAAAGTCTATGAGGTTTTAATGCCATGAAAAAATTCCTAGTATTACTGCAGGCACCAGTTTAATTGTTTCCTCCTTGAACCTCTTATAACTGTCATCAACAAATTGCTTGAAAAAGCCATGCATCTTTGGATCATCTGCCTTTTCAGGCAGTTTCATCTCCGTTAGTTTCAAAACTGTTGGTTACTCTGTGCTTTCTAGCTCATACTTCATTTTTAGACTTTAGTTGCCAGACTCAGTTACTGTAAGGTCACAAGTATGGACCAAGGCAATCTCAAACTCAGAATAAAAAGCGCTGTGAAAACCCTCCTAGCTCTGGATACTTCATGCTTCACACTCTTGCCTCTTCATTTATCACTTCTTCCTCACTTCAGGCATCTTTTCTGTTCAGTCTCAAGGCTGAGCAATTAGTTCTGGGAGCTTTAAAAAAAAAAAAGAAAAACGAAGAACCCACAACAAAACAAACATCCTACTGAATTTTTGTTGAGAACAGTTTAGTGTCATATGGCCATACTAGCTTTGACACAGATACAGAGATTTGCTTTTGAGTTGGCACCCTTTGCACCTTGTTTCAACTGTCTTAATGTTCTTGTAGTAATGGTTCAGGTTGCTGTGAGTTTTAGCTTCTAGTAATTAACCTTTTGAAAGTACTTTTGAAACATTTTTGCAAGTCAAGAAGACACGTATTTTATTTCAGCTAGTAGGAATTTAAACATAGCAAATCAATTGTATTGTCAATGCTCTTTGCATAGAGTTTGAGATGAAGTCTAGTAGATTCTTAATATATGTAGCTTCCTGTTAATCAGGGAATTAGCAGTAACTAGCTTCTGGTAGTATTTCAGGATGGAGCACAATAGCATATTCCCCCAAGCAGTCAGGAGGTGTTGGTGTTCCTTTGTCTGTGCCCACCTAGGGAGCCTAAGAACAAGTAATGTACCTGCAGTTTCTCTTCAGAGGAGTAGAATAAGAGGTAAATTCAGCATCCATCTCTATGACATAACATTTTATTGTTGATCTTAATTATCACATTGATGCTGTATGCCTTTATGGAAGGTTCTGAAAAATCAAGAAACAATATTTCTGTAGTGGTCTGGTTGCCAGACTCATCACTAACTTTGAAGCCACTGGCCAAATAAAGTTTCAAAGGGTAGTACTAAAATAAATACTTATACTTATTTCATAAAAATTAGCAGGTGTGTAAATACAAGAGAAAAGTCGGGGAAATGCTGGCACAACCTTGCAGTTAAGTTTCTGACATAAAAACCTCTTGAGTGAGCCAGTTTTTACTAGCTCCAAACTACTTGCAATGCTGCCTTTTCATGAAGGAGTGGAGCAACACAGAGTTAAACTGTTCAATACAGATAACATGACAGAGCAGTTAGGAAGGAAACCTTACATCCTTGCTGAAAAGGTAACACCAACCTGGGAAAAAAGCCATCCCCCCAAAATATATGAACAGTATCCCATAATCTTTGCCTTAATTTAAAGTTTAGAATGAGGAGATAAAGCTCTGTCTCTACAAGGAGCGACATCACACATGAAAACACACATTTTAGTTAATATTTTTTTTTCTGAATTTAATTTCAGCTGATTAAAAACAGTTACTTAGGAACTTCTATAAAGAGCTATTTCTGAAATAACTGGTTTAGGCTAGTTTCACATGCAGGCTATTCACTGAATGTATTTTGGTGTAGAGGACCACATGAGATAAGGTTGACTGACACCATATAGTTTGTCCTGTATCTTCTGGAATCATTTACATTGATTTGCCTATAGAGATGAGACAAAAACATTGGTTTGTTCTCACAACTATATTAACATAAATTTTTGTCAAATTTTCTGAGCATTGAAAGTTAGAATTTTTAATTTTTGTTGTAGTGTTTGAGAGTTGGTTAATATTTACCAACATATTGCAAGTTCAGCATTCCTATTCTGATTTGGAATCTGGTTTCTGGATCACAGACTGATTTTATGTACTTTGGTACTTTGTTGATCCAGTTGTGGCTGTAGCTTAACAAGCATGTGGACTCTTGACAGCCATGCATTGGTACAGCATGCCTATATCTTACCAAATTGTTCAGAGATTGACTTCTTTGCTTTTAGCAATCAGTAGTGTGTTTTAGTTTAATTATTTGCCTTGTCAGTGATTTAGACTTGTAAAAATGCTCTTTTAAAGCATAGAATCACTTCTGAGGGGTTGCACTGGCAAGCTGAACTGGTGTAATTGGAGTACTCTGCTCAATGTTCATCTGGGATTTTGTAAGAAAATCAGCATTTACAAAATATGTTGGAAACTTGGCAACTACAAAGCTGAAGAACCTTTTTGTGTGTTTTATAATTACAAATACACAACATGTGTCACTGATTTTTATCTTTACAGTGTTTGAATGGCTTAACAGTATTTTTTCCTTGTATGATTTTCATTGGCGAGCATGAACTTTGAAGGTACTTCTGTTGACTGTGCACCTGTATCTTCATTGTGAAATGCGAATGTAAAGATAAATATTGACAGGTAACAAACTTGGTTGCGCAACAAGCTCAGACTGAAATAGAAATACTTAATGTGTATTGTTGTGCTTTCCAAGTCAAGTACTGCCCAGTGCATATATAGTACTTTCCAGTGCAATCTCTGAACTACTATGCTAAATCTCCTCAGTGATCTTTTACTCCCATCTTTCTCATCATGCTGACTTCTCTCCTCTGTCTGTTCAGCAGTGGGAGACATTTAGCGAACGCTCTTCAAGCTCACAAACTCTGACCCAATTTGATTCTAACATTGCACCAGCTGATCCTGTAAGTCAATCACTTAGCTTGCTTGTTTGAAATTAATTTTATTAACACCGAATTTCCATTCATTGTATTTAGCTGTTATGCATGATTCCATGAACTGCTTTTTGGGGAATGGTGGCAGGCTTCTTCAGATTTTTACTCATTTTAGAAATACAGATTTTCTAGTACTGCTCATGTTCAATACCAGAGTGTAAAGAATGCTTTTCCCTTGATTTTGAGGTAATACAATCCTGCTATCAAAACCTATATTATGCAAAGTATTTAAATGTGTAATGGGGTTTTTTTTAAATATTTATAAGTCAATGCAAGGGCCACTCCCAGTGATAAACCAGTCCTGTTTTAGTTTTTGTCTTCAGTGTTGTTCTGATGTTTTCAACAAAATAGCTTGTGAAGTTTGGGAGCCAGAAATTCTCTATAGCATTTCCAGTTCTGCTGGTTTTAAACTTCACAGCATGTGACATTGCAGTGCTTCTGAGATGCATTAAAATTACTTCAGTTTTTAGCTGCTGCTTTCATCCTGCTTTTCTTACAGGTTTAATTAGCACTGTTAGTATCCATTTTAATTTAATTACGGTGTTGGTGTCCATTTGACTCTGTAACAAAATTATAGGTGTACTTAATATGTATTTAACTGTGTTTAGTATTAAAAACATCACTTCTGAAAAGATGTAATATGTAAATATACATGTATTTTTAAGTACATTAGTACTTCACTCTTGAAGCTAACCTTGATGCTTATGCGGAAATAGCATTTCTAGATACTGGAAAGTATAAATCAAACTGTACTGTTCCCTATGCTCAGAATTGCCCTTAGTTAACATTCAAAACACATGAATTTGTCATACTTGAAGCGAAAAACAGCCCTTTTCCATCTGAGAGACTTTTTTGGTTTAAATGTGCTATTTTTATGCTTTAATAGAAATCAGTGTATAGTTGTTTCTTACTTTGTGTAATTGCTCAACAGTAAAGAGCTATCACTGTCTTGTTTCCGCAATAAGATAGTAGTTTATTTTACACATAATTAGTAAATGACAGAAATCTGATGTTTGATTTTTTTTTCCCCCATATGTTAGTATCTAANGAGCTATCACTGTCTTGTTTCCGCAATAAGATAGTAGTTTATTTTACACATAATTAGTAAATGACAGAAATCTGATGTTTGATTTTTTTTTTCCCCATATGTTAGTAGTCTAAAAAATAGAAAGTGATGATATATGGAAAATTCATATATAGCTGCTTGCATGTATCTGCCTGTATGCATGTCTGTCTGTCTGTCTAAATAGAAATTTAATAGAAATACAGAAGATATACTGGGAGATCACACTTTTGAGTTATTTTCTTACAGTTTTTGTAGTTGAGAAAATTTAGAGTGATGAGCATCTTTAAAGCTTACTAAGGGAGTGGACTGTTGGAATAGATACTTCAGAGTCTTTTCATATGAAAATAAGAACAAATGGCACCAAATTTTTGGTAGCAGTATGCAGACTTCTGAGTTTAGCGGGCTCAGCCATGATGCTTAGGACTGATTTATTGAACAGCTCCGGCCTTCTCAAATGAGAGAATAAGCCTTTTCAAGCAGTTGTTAATAACTAACTAAAGAGTATATTCATAGACCAGTTCTTCTGCCTTTTTGTTGGAAAAGCAGCTGCTTTGGAGGTAAAGGATGAGTGAAAAGTTAAAACAGTACATTCATCTCCCAGTATGGGAACATAATTTGCTTACTTTAAGTGAAAGTTGGTAACATGATGTTTTGTGTAAATTTTGATTAATGATCTGAATTAATACATTATATAACACTCCATTTCACCATGAGACATGATTTTTATAGTAGTTGAAGTAGGCACAGCAAGAGTGATTTTTGCATAGTAATCCCATTACAGGGGGAAAAACCCAAACCAGTATATTCTTAGAAGCCTGGTGCAACAAGAGTGTTTGAGCTGTGACTAGAAAGTGGTCTTGAAAGTTCTTATTTGCAGCAAGAATGGTGTAAGCTAGATTAAACAGTTTTAGAAAATATTAATGTAGATGTATTAAGCATGGTGGAATTGATCAACTTGGGTAGTCCAAACAGATTAAATTTGTGTAGTTCTAAAAGTTCTTGTCATTTCTAAGGCCAGTATATAATCTAGGATTTTTTGTGTGCTGTCACTGTATACCACCTGTTCATATATTCTGAATAGAGATGACAGCCTCACACCACAATGTCCATATTTTTAGGTTAACTTGAGAACAAACATAAAAGTTCTAAGTGTTTTTTTTTAAGCTATCTACTTACCCACTCCATCTCCAAACCAATCAAAAAGGGCTGTCTATAAAGCACATTAAAATGGAGTTGATTTTCTGAACTCCAAACAAAATGCCTCAGTCTAAGGTCTTCTAGACCTATCTAGACCATAGAGGTGTAATCCATAGAGTTTATTATCCTCAAGTTTAGAAGATTCTATTTTAAAGACTCCTAAAACAATTTGTCTTAAACTACTACAAATTACCTATTTTATACAGAATTACTCATACAATTTAAAGAGGCCGTAACTTCCTGAGGCATCGTAAGTAAACCTCAGTGGTGGGATTCTGAAATGGCAAGACTTTTTTTTGTTGTTGTTGGTTGGTGAGGTGTTTTTGTTTGGTTTGGGTTTTGGTTTTTTCCTTTTTTTGATTGGTTGGTTTTTTTGCAGGTTCACTTCTGGTATGTCAAAGGTTGTGGAAAGCTGGCAGATCTCAGCTGTTGTCCTAGTTACAACTTGGTTATCTATAGAAACATTTCTAGTGCCCTGTTAAAGTAGTATGCTAGGTTACACCTTATACATCACTGTAGTATACTAGGTTATGCCTTAAAAATCATTAGAGAAACTTCAGCTTATAGAGCTTTCGTTTTGTGGGTATATTCAAGTCCCTGGAACTTGTGTAAAAAATCAAATTTATGAAGTTTTGTTTAGAGATGACGTTTTACATGGTGTCAGACACTCTTAATAGAACAGTTTGAAAATAGATTAACATCACTTAACTCTGATTTCCTCCACAGGACACTGCAATTGTACACCCAGTTCCTATAAGAATGACTCCAAGCAAAATCCACATGCAGGAAATGGAGCTTAAGAGAACGGGAAGTGGTAATGTATTTTCTCTTGCTAATGAGAAAGTATTTGTACAATTACAGTTGGCTTTGCTTCCTTAAACATGCTTTTTTCTTCTCCATGGACGAATATATCTGGAGTTATAACCAGGATAATTAATGAGGTTCTCTGAGTTAAGGATTGGAGTACTGTTCAGATAGGTTTTGAATTGGCCATTTGCAGCAGTAAAAATTCCACCATCTACAGGAGATCACTGCTTGAAGTAGTTTCAGGAGCATGATGATATAGATCGGATATGGGCCTCCAGGAGGATGTCTAGGTTTCTTGCTTTCTAAAGGAGACTGAAGAGTGAGAACATAGCCTGCATTGATAAAGCTTGTTCTGCTGTGGTCAGAAACACTGAGTTTATTATTTTGAAGCCTGACAGCATTTGGGAGGATTGGCAAGCCTTTTGGTTTTGGTGGAGTTTTTTGTTGGTTTTGGGTTGTTCATTTGGGGTTTTTTTTTGTTCAGGTTGGTGTTTGGTTTTGGGGGTGTTTTTTGTTTGGTTGGTTTGTTTTGGGTTTTTTTTAATAATAATAAGCAAGGAGGATTGATAACTTTTTCTGAGGAACAGTAGAGTCTTAATTTGTAGGTGTGTGCCATGCCAGTATTTCCTAAGGTCAGGTAACTCATGCAAAATAGGAAAATAAACAACACATTGCTTTCAGAATATCCTTAGCCTTGTAAGTGGGTAGTTTCCAAACTATTAACACTATAGAAATAGAAATAACACTATTACAATGTAAAATCATACACCAATTTTAGTCTTGAGTGTAGCACTTTAGATAAGGGTAGAAAACTAATGTAAAGCCTTGGCTTCAGAAGTAAAGGCTATTTTGAATACATTAATTTATTTAGACTTGTTTTTTATTCTAGAGCATGCTAACCCTACTAGCCCACTACTTGTGAAACCACCTGATCTCCCAGAAGAAAACAAAATGAGTTCATCTGTAAAATTTACACCTGGAAATACAGTTAGTAAGTATCACAGTATATTTTCTGATCTAATTTTTTTATATTATACAAAATGTAGATCTGATATATTCCTCTGTGAATGAAAACTTACTAGATAGCAGAAGCTCTAAAGTGAGATAAATTTATCCAAAGAATGGAGACAAAGTATATATTAGAAGTAGTAATTAAGACAGCTCTAGATGTCACTGGAGATGTTTTCCTGCCATGTGTAGAAAAAAGTTCATATTTTCAGCTCTTTTCCATCTTTCTATTTTCTCTTTTAATCTTAGGATGAGGAATTGTATGGAAAGTGAAATCGACCAAGCATTTGAATTTACCTCAGAACTGTGTAACAATGTTTTCTGAAGGGTAAAAACCTGTTCACAATTTTCAGGCAATTTACATCTAGTTTAGCTACTAAGAAAATGCAATAGACTTCTAGATTTCTTTTTTAGGTACAGTTTTTCAACTGTTTATTTGCTTCTAATAGCATTTTTGATTTTTCAGTAACTCTTACGTCCAAATCTTTACAATCTTTTGATCAGTCCACTTGTCTAATACTGAGAGAGGTCCCAGGTTATATGTAGCCTGAATGAGTCTTTGGGATCTGTTTCTGAGATTTGTGTTCTTTAAACTGGGAACTTCAGTAAAAATAAGATTTGAAGAGCTCATTACTGTGAGTCCTTTGCATTATTAAGACAGTAGTATTTTGGTTGATTTGTAATACAGAAGTAATTTAGAAAGTGCCAGGCAAGAATGTGTCTTACTCAACAGGACAGTCATCTCTGCAGGATTCTCATCTCCAGGTCGTGGCTGATGTGTCTTAACACTTTTGAAAACTTGAGTGTCCTACGAGGTTAAAATAATCTTTTGAGGCTGGGTAATTGAGAAAAATCTTGATGTTCTTGATTAGACTTTTCTTTCTTACTGATAACTAATCAGATAAGTCTCATTGCTCTGGTGATTTTCCACCTTGAAGTGTGCTTTACAGGGTGCTCTGGAATCATCCCTTGTGATAACTTACTCTCAGATCCATTTTTCTGTCTATATTCATTCCACACAAATGTTGTGACTTTGTTGGGATCCCTCATTTGTGGGGGAAAAACTTTACCCTTAAAAGCTATGCAAAGCATAAGGGTGTCCTTAAGGCATTAAGGAAACTGTATGTGGTGCTATAATATCATCTTTCCTTTATAAAGGTTGTCTTAACCAGAAGCTTTTTGAAAAGATTTAGTCCAAAACAGAGCTAACTACTAGCCTTGAAGGTACAGAAGTTGCAGTAGTAGTAAAGCTACTGAGTTAGTCTCTGTACTGTATATATATTTTCCTTTTTCTGACTTCACAGGTTGGTGACAGTCCTTCAGCTCTTCTGAAATCAAGCATGTCCTACTTCTTGCCTTTTATTTTTACTTGAATGTCTCTTACTCGTGTTGGCTAGATTGTCGAAGTGATAGAACGTCAAATGTTTAAAAAATCAGTGCTTATGAAACTGAAATTTTGTATTTTAATTACTACATTGCTTATTCTTCAGTACATCCCAGTAGTAACCAAGAACTCAGAAGTATTGCATGAGGGGAGTTGGTTTGTATTGAATCCTTCAATTATTCAGATTCCAGGACTTTGAACCCTGCACAAATGATACCTTTCAGGGAAAAAATATATAAACCTCTTTTAAAAATAAAAATTGTGTATTTGAAATTATCTGTTACCTGTATCTGTTAGAGTATATTAATGATGCATAAAAAATACGAAACTTTTTACTTTTCTCTTACCAGCAGATGGTTATAGCAGTTCGGACTCCTATACTTCAGATCCAGAGCAAATTGGAAGCACTGTAACGCGGCAACGGTCAGTAGAGTAGCAACTGAAAAAAATAAATAAAAGCCGGTTAAAGAAGCCTGTTCTGAGCTTCTGTTGTTTGACAACAAGCTTGTAAAATGAGGGCTGAATAGATTCTTAGCACTCAGGAATCCAGAGGCAGTCTGTTTTCTAATGCATTAATAATGTGTGCTCTTCCTGTTCCTGTGTAAAGTAACAGTTAAAAAAAACCCAACTAATGTAGTCTAAAAAGTCTAAAAAGTTATTTGGGATTGGCCAATCAAATGAAACTCCACATTCAGTCAAAAATCTTGTTAGACTCTCTCTAAACACAAGGGAATATAAGCACAGATCACGGTATTACTTAAAACCAGTTTTTTGTGGTTTTAAAATCATGTGAGGCATTAATGGAGAAGGACCTTGTGACTTTGCAGCATACAAGAAGAATAAAACATAAATAAGAAATACCACAGCAGTAACTGAATCTCTTTTAATAAAGGACTTTTATTAAATGAAGGGCTGTCACAGGCCCAAGATAAATTAAGGGATTGGAGGAAGCTATGCAAGCACATAACCAACGACTTCACCATTTGACATAAGAGAATGCGCTGTACTAGCTGGTGCTAATTGTTCCCATTAAATCTGCTTGAATAGGATTAAAAACCAGCTATGCCATTAACCATCTTACAATCAGTTTCAGAGGCAAGTTTCAAAACAAAAATAATTAGGGAGACTTCAGTAGCAAAGAAAGATTTGCGTTTGCCTGTCAGCATAGCAGAATAAAAACTTCTTTCCTCCATTATATTTAATGGCAAATTTGATTCTGTCCTGCTTCTGTGTATGGTTTTGCACTATCAACATGATGGTTTCAACATGTTCTTTTCACCTCTGATTTTTATGTTATGTTCCCTTGCTGAACTTGTGTAGATGAGTGAAGCTTTGTGATGAGTTGCTGCTTAATGCCACAGGCAGCTTCTGTCCAGATCAGGCAGTTCTGGTAGTGTCTACCCAGGAAATTTTTCTCCCGCTTCATCTTTTACTTCCTACCACTGATATCTCATCAACCGATTGCAGCTTTATTGATAGAGATTACATTGTCCTTAACCCTACCATTAGTTCAGAGTACTTTTTCTAATTTTCAAAAAGCAAAAGCTGACAAGACTGTGTCAGGTAATGATACTTCAGGAGTGTCTTTAAACCACTTTATCCCTTCTTTAATCCTACTTGTGCCTTCCTAGACTAGCTAGATGGATGACCCTAGGACTCAGTGTAATTAGATTTTCATTTCATCAGCTGGATATATATACACATTTCATCAGCGTTACATATAGAAGAATTGTCCATGAGAGTACATTGAGTAAATTTTTCTCCTGTGATAACTCACATTTCTGTCTGGACCTATAGATTCAGGAATTTCAAGTTCTGTGTGGAACTTTGGTACCTCTTACCTTTCCTAGTTATGTTTTATGATAGTTTCAGAAGAACATTGCAGAAGTCAGTTGTAGAAAAGAACTCATCAGTTATTTATGAGTTGAATAAAAGAGTAGTTGTATTCCTGTCAGTGATTAAGTAAATCTGTCTTGCTCATGTTTGAGTAGTTAGGAAGCTTCTGCAAGCTGCTTTTAAATGGAAGGTGTATACAGTAAATCCCACTCAAAGGTACTTGGGCATTGTTTCACCCTTCTGTCCTTTTTGCATGTGTGCTCGATGAATTTACAACAGGTATCCACTAGATGGTGATCCAACCTAAGAAATAAGTAGCAATGCTGCTACCGAGTATATGGATTTGGAAAATTTCAGGCAGAGAATTAAATAGCTGTTTGAGATAGTCAGCTCAATGTGCATTGAGGCAGGACCAACAGAAACTTCATATTCTTCAGTGACATTAAACTTAACCTGTTTAAAACCTAATCAGGATGTTGAGTATATCTTCCATACTTTGCAAATTATAGTGACTACCAACTGGATGGAATTACCATACTTAGGATTCTGTGTTCCTGAGCTGCTATGGTTTAGGATGTTTAGGATTATTCCAAAGATAAATTACTTGTGATAGTATAAGAATAATTGGGATAACAGACTTAAGTAAACGGAACTATAAAAACAATCGTGAAATCAAAGAATATCAGAAATTTAAAACTGGTTTTGTGATCTGCAAAAATCAGTGGCAATAAGGCTCTTTTCCATCTGTCAAACTTTATTTTTTTAATTGCATATTTTGAAAAGCTCTTGAATTTTAGTTCTGTTGTAGCTGCCTAAAATCACTACGGAAACTTTTGTTTTGCAGGTCACATTCAGGAACATCTCCAGATAACACTGCACCACCACCACCCCCTCCAAGGCCTCATCCTTCTCATTCTCGATCATCATCTTTAGATATGAACAGATCCTTTTCAGTTACCCCAGGTAGATACACCCTATTCCTATTGTATGTTATGGTATTTTTCAGCATATATATTCCTGAAGCTTACCTTTTTTTTTTTTTTTTGTAATCTGAAGAAAGATTGTGTCTTCTGAAATCATAGCCTCTGAATGAAAAAGCTGAAAATGCTGTTACTATTTCTGTTTGTATAAAAATGTGTGGTCCACTTTGCTTAAACAGATAATTTATAAATTCTGAATGCTGGCATTGTAGTGTTTTGGGTGAATGTGGGGAGCAAAGTCAGGCAGTAACATTTCGGTGGTGCACCTACGTGCAATGAATTGCATCTGCCAGAATAGTCTCAAGTAAAGACCTTTTGGTATCAAATGTATTAGAGAGGGGTATTAAGTATTTTGCCTCAGAGGAAATTGTTAATGGTCACTTCTGATTCTGCTCAAGGGGTTTGTTGCACTTCTGACTTGTCAGTACTTTTCAGTCCAGGATCACAGAGTTTTGAGAAAATGTTAAGGTCGTCTATAATGAGAGTAAAGCAAAAAAAGGAAAGGACTAAGATCAGCAGAGTATGACCGTGCCTGTACTTTGAGCTGGAACAAAGGACAAGATCCATGTTCTGATTCCTTGTTTTGTCTGTTGCAAATTTAAAAGGAGATGCCATTACAGTTATGGTCAGTGTGACAGGTTAATATGTAGGCAAAATGCAGAATTTCTTCATGTTGACAAGTCAAAAAAATTAGATAGTACTGTAGCATGAGGAGTAACAATCTTGGCCAAATGTGATGCCTCTTTTACAGGACAGCAACAGGCTGGAGTTGTTGCCTATCCCCCTGCAGTGCCTCCAAGACCACAGCCTTCACAGGTGATGATGTCACTTTTGAAAAATCATACTCTTAGTGCATCATTTTTATCTAACTCTGAATTTTAACTTATCTCTAACATGAATAGCATTGCTTGGTGTTTTTGAAACCACCAATTTGTGAATGATGGCTAAACCTAGACTAGCCAAATGTTAGCCTCTCCTGAATAAAGAACTGCTTCTGGTAGTACCACGGAAAGGGATTAAATTAGAGAGCGAAAAGGAAAGAGTGGCTCCGGAGCCGAGTTGTAGGAAAGAAAGTCACACTTTCACATTTCTTTACCTATCCATGTTTAGCTAGTAGGCCTTAACACAGACTGAGAGCAGTCTTTAAAAGCTGCAAAATAAGTGTTTGTCTTCTGTGGGTCTGGCATAGGATATAGTTTTTTCATAATATGACTGCTCCCTAAAGGAGATGCCCCACTATCCCACTTCTTCTTTTGTCAGAGACTTGGTAATCTTGCAGTCCTGGTTGATTCAGTTGCAACTGGAATTGGTTCGGTTGGCTGATTTGGTAGAAAACAAATCTTGTGTAAGTTTGAAATTTGGGATTTTTTTTCCTCCTTTGTCTCAACCAGCTGAATCCTTCAGCTGCTCTGCAGATCTGACATGGGACAGATAAAGTTGGTTTTCAGTTGCTTCAGCTACTTCCTAGAAACCTGAGTTACCATCAACTGAAGTCAGTCAATGGGCTTCACTTCCTTTTCTCTTAAAGTTTTCCCTATTTTTTATTAACACAGGGTGGTCTCTCTGTGTCTTGGATGAGATGTGCTTTGTCCTACTAACAACGTCACTAAATACTTTTGTCTTTCTGTTGCAGGGTGCAGGTCCTCATGTGCATCGCCCAGTGGATGCTGAAGGCCTAATAGCTCATAGCAGTACCTCACCTCAACAAATACCAGAACAGCCAAATTTTGCAGACTTCAGCCAGTTTGAGGCATTTGCTGTTGCAGGTGTAAGCAAAGAGGAAGATGATGAAATTGAAACACACTCGGAAGTCTTGCAGGTAAGCAGAAGTGAAGATCTTGTCAATTGCTTAACACCACCAGTAGTTAGGAGAATTTCTTAAAACCTACTTTGCTGTTTGAACTCAGTAGTTTAGTGGTTTTGATGGTGTTCAAATCCATATCTAGAAAGCAATTATGTTACACATTGCTACATTTATTTACTAATTGCCAAGTACCTAGACAGAAGTTCTTTTCTTTCAGTTCTTAACTACAAAATCTCTCAAATTACAATTATTAGCATATATGTGCACAAACATCGTATTGGTGCACTTAAGATTTTGCAGAGGGAAAACTCTTCTTCTGCTCATTCTTGTCAGCCTTTCAAATGACTTTTAAGTCATAAACTAGTCTGTTTTAATAAATGAGATGTCAGATATCGTTAACTTCTGCTACTATTCCATTAATTCGGTTTTGTTCAGTGCCTTTGGAGAGACAGCTAACCTGAATAAAAGTCGAGCATCCTTCTATAGTAGATGATCAGAAATGTTTACAAAACCTTGTTTCCTACTACAGACACAGGACTTAAAAGTTTGGAAGCCTTGGGGCTTATTCCTATCAATGTTGTAATAGCAAACTATTATTACACAAGTTACTTTGTATTTTCCTGTCATAATTTGTAGCCTTCACCCAGATTGTAAATTCTCTGGCACACTTGGGCATCCTCAGTTGCAAAAGTACCTGTGGTGCTTTAAAGTTCCCCCAACTATCAGCAGTATGTTCTTGCTTCCCTTAATTGGGAAGGCCAGTGATGTAGAACCGTTTGAGGACTCTCCATGTACCTCATTGCAAAATCACCTGCATTAGTTTAAGCTGCCACTGAAAACTGCTGAAGTTAAGCTTGCTAATTGTTTTGCACTGGGGTGGACAGGGAACAGTAGCATTGTGCTCCACTGGAGGGATTAACCTTTGTCAGAAGAGATGGATAATGGTGGTAATGTAGTAGCAGAAACAGCTGTAGCATTTTATCATCAGGCCACAGCCTCCTTCGTACATTGGGGTTTTGACTTTATTTAGAGTAAAATGCTTGAGAACAAAGTACTTTCAAATAACCGTTGTGTCTCTTTTTCATGACTATTTTATATTCTGTATTGAATCTTAACTTCTGTGTCAAAAGATGAGTCTGACAGGAAGTACAGCATTTTAGTTGTGCTGTTCTGTAAGCTGCTTCCAGGCCAAACCGGAGTTTGTGACCAAGATAGTTTTAGATGGTTTTACTCCAAAGCATGTGTTGTTGTATTCCGGCTTGTCCTTCTAAAGAAGACTTGAATTTCAGGTGTTAACTATATTCATGTATCATAACACAGCATACTGACTGTTGCTGAATGAAATATGTGAGAAGTAGTTTTCTAAATATAGTGTATATCCCTCTAGGTTGAGAAGCCCTCTGATTCTGCAAGTTCTCTTAGAGTTGCCAAAGCAGATGGAAGAGTTGAAGACAAAGCACCTGCTAATGTCCCCACTAGTGCGGTACGCAAAGTACACTTGGAAGGAGAGCGTAGTTGTTGAATGCTTATGAAATTATGTCTTGATTTGTGACAGCAACTCTGTATGCTTCCACTCGAACCCAGTTTTTTTTAGGTCCAGTGTGTGCTTAAAATAGGCATGCATGTGATGAATTTTTGCATCAGATGTTCATGATTGCCTTTATTCTTGAGATAGCAAAAAATGAAGACCCTTAAGTGTTCAAATTTTTGAAACAGCAAAACTTTTAGTGCAGAAATCGGTTAACAGAAGATTTTTTTTGTTGTTGTTACCTAATTACGGGGGGGGAAGATGATGTGTATTTACAATTGACTGCTTGCACAGTGCACCTAGATGTCCATCAGAGAATATCAGATGGGTTGTAAATTCAGTTAGCTCAGTAACTGGTTTTAAAAATATGTAATGTAAACAAGCTCCCAGGTTATAATCCAAGTCTAGTGCAGCTTGTAAGAATTAATAGACTGTGATTTTTCTCTCTAGGGTAAAGGCACTACCCCACTTGCTCCACCACCAAAGCCTATTCGCAGAAGATTAAAATCAGAGGATGAGCTAAGACCTGAAGCTGAGGAACATACACAGAAAACAGGTGTCATAGCTGCTGTTCTTGCTTCACAGCCATCTATTCCTAGGTAACCCAAGAAGTGTATAAATACATCTGTTACTGGAAACTTTACATTAAAACAGCATACACACTTTCTGTTCCAGGAGCTGCAAACAATTTCAGTGTGTTTGAATTAGATTAATTTAACAGTTTGAAAGTTTTTGGCTTTTAAACAAGATCATCCCAAAGCCTCTATTACTGGGAGACTTTTTAGTGGTCTTGAATTTTGGAGTGTCAACTTTTTGACTTCTGCAAGTATGATGGAAATAAGTGGTGGAAGTATTAAGATGTAGTGTTGAATTTCAAATAATGGTTACTGTGAAAAGTCCAAAATGTGGAGTCTTTGTGTCCTAGTTTGAAAGTGGGACTGTTGTGTTAGTCACTTTGAGGTAAATGAATGTTGTACGGTGTGCTGTGGCTTTGGAAAATGGATTATGAGAAGTTTTTTGAATCTGCTGCTTGTTCTTTCATTGAAACCAAATATGCGTGGTTTCCATGCAGATAAACAATCAAGTCAAGCAGAAAAGAGAAAATAACAGTGTAACAAATAAAAAAAAAAAAAATATGAAGAGTTTGCTCATTTAAAAGGAGATTGTGAGATTATGCTAAATCAGATGTTCAGCTAAGCTATGAAATTACTTATTACAATACCTCTATATATTCTCAGATCAGTGGGGAAAGACAAGAAGGCAATTCAAGCATCAATCAGACGTAACAAGGAAACCAACACTGTTTTGGCCAGATTGAATAGTGAACTACAGCAGCAACTAAAGGTAATTCCATAATCTTTGTCTCTTTAAGAGAAGAGCCTGAGAAGGCAAGATATTAGTGATACTACATAATGGGCGTTTCTGGATACCAGTGATGTACATAGTAGAGGATATCACTATAGAATATTTAGATGGTTTTGTAGGTCATGGAATATACCTGTAAAATTACAAAGGATGCTTTTACTACTACAAAACACATTTTTCAATGTCCTGATTTGCCTTCAGCTACACTTAAAAAGCAGAAATGTTAACTTAGTACTAATAATTCGAGGTAGCTGTTGTGGTCATCAGATACTCTAAAAGCAGTATTGAGAAGAGCAGCTTTCCTTCCTTTGCTTCTGAAGGAAAAGAAACCTTAAGTCTTGGTTATTTTTAAACAAATACAATAATCAGGAATACAAAACTTTCAGCTTAATAACGACAATGGTCATCTGTTTATCTAGGTCAGCTATTATCATTTTGGATTTATCTGTAGGCAGCCATCTTAACATCTTTCTCTTGCTATCTTACAATATCCAATATTGGTTATGAAATCAGTTAAAAACCTTAAATGTAAACATGAATAAGTATGATACTGCCTAGTCTGAAAGGTAAGCCATTTTAAAAATTATCCAACTTGAATTTCACTTGTTACTTTTTATGAGAGACAAAGTATGTAAAATATACATAGGAGGAAAAATTGGGGGAAATGGCAAGTTTCCAGTCCTTTAACTGAGATAAGGGCTTGCCCCTTAACATTTTAAACTTTATTTAAAAATGCTATACTTGGTTTTGTAGCTGGTTACAACTATGTGGGTTTGGGTTGTTTGAAAGAAATGAAAGAATACTAAATGGCTTCTCCCTCTGAGCAACATATTCACTTTCATTTATGAGTAAGTACCAGCTATCCAATCTTCTATTCAGATTATGGGAAGAGTTCTTCAGATTCTAGAAAACGTTAGTTCTCAGAAGTGAAGCTGACATTTACCAGTTTTGTTTGTATGAGGAAATTTTTGAATGTTCATTCACTGCGGACAATCAGTAGAAAATCTTTCTTTTGTAGGATGTTCTTGAAGAGAGAATCTCCCTGGAAGTCCAACTGGAACAACTTCGACCCTTCTCTCACCTCTAAGCCTACTGCCGTTAACTGTGAATTTACTAATTTTGAAAGGGGTATTGGTTTCAAAGCCTATTTAAACATCCATGCATCTAGCTCAGTGCACTCTATTCTACATTAAATGTTGTGGTTCTGTTTTGCCAATTTGTCCACTTTTGTATTTAAGTATTTTAATTTCAGTACAGAGAAAAAAAAAAAAAAGCTTTTTTCCTTGAATGTGACACTGCCTCTCACGTCATTTTCTGTGGGTATCCGTGGTCTCTGTTGGGCTTGAGTTTGAAAAGTTTGTCGCCAAAATTTCCAACTGGAATTTTTAGTGGTTTCTTTTTTCCTGTTGAAACATCTTTGCAGAAGAGGATTGCTAGTCAGTTGACTTTAAACTTTAAGCACATAAAGTCTTCTTTCACTATGGCATTGATCTTATTGTGCCAGTAAAGAGAGAAACTGTCATTGGCCAATGTTACATCTCAAGCTGTCTTTCACAATTGGAAAGTTGTTCACAATTCTAGAAAGCCTGCCTCTGCAATAAGCCAGCTTTTTCAGGTTGAGAGGGTTCTTGCAGGCTGTTTGCCACATCATCAGGATTTTGTTTTGTTGCATACACTATAAAGTATGTAACCACAGATTGCCAGGTGTTCACATTTTATCCATTCATGATCCTGACTCAGCCGCATGCATATGAAGATTTATGGTACAATTGGTAATCTGTCAAACAGACCTTTTCCAGCCCTCCCTTTTGTGAAAAGAGTTGGGTGTAAATCCCCAACATATTAATTACACATTACCTAAGCACCACCTGTAATTGCATGTTTCACACATTACCTTTTAATAACAGATCACATCCACCAGTCTTCACTATAACAAATACTGTCAAATAATGTGTCAATACCTCTATGAACTTCTAATTCCCAGCAAAAAAAAATAAACAAATAAAACAAAAAATGAAGTTTGCTTCTTAGGAATTCTGGGGTACCTTCTGTCATCTTGTTTCCAGGCCTTATTTCTCTGGCGTATAGACAGGCTTCACTATTAACAGAGTTCCCTGAGTGTATCCTGCTATTCAGGTTGATGTACTGTATTAGGATTTGTTGTATATTGTACGATACACACCTTTTGATCTCATATGTAAATTTGCATTAATTGCTGACTAACAGCAGATATTCTATTTAATGGCTTCTTCTGGCTGTGGGATCATAGATGTTTAACTGCATGGATGTATCTCTGCAGAATCAGAACTAGCAATTGTGTGATTTTTACACCAATAAAACAGCACAATATTTTAATTTTGTTGATTCATCTTTACCTGGGAATTGAGACTAATTCAAATGGGGGGAGGGGTTTATTGCAGGTCTAAAGGGATTTTTCTGTAGTTTTGTGGCCTGTACAAGAAACAATTGATCCATAATCCCTCAATCATTTTCTTCGCTGATTTTTTAGCTGTTGATCAGAAGTGACTGAATTCTCTTGGTAATCTGTGGCTATACTCCTTTTGTATCCTCTTATGAGCAAATTTAATATGATTGTTATTTCTAAAAACTAAATGCAACCATTGACTTGGGTCAAAGTAGTGTGTAGTTCTTCAGTTTTCATTTCTGTTTTCATATCCTTGAGAGTACCTTTCAAAATTCAAACAATTGATCACCTGTTAGCAGTCCTTATCCTCACCGTCTCAGTTCTGTGTTTAAATGAAATTTTCTTAACATCTGCTTCCCTTCCAAAAGGATAGCTCAAGTTAGATTTTTCTGCTGGATATGCTGTTCACTACACTGAAAAAGAAGTATTTGTCTTTATCATTATAATTACCAACTGGATAATTATGCTTACTTTTATTGCCATAACTATTCTAACATTTATTTTCAGATGTTATGTACATTTTGCAGACAGCTTATGTATATAGTCCAAAGCAAGGTTCCCTGGAATGAGAGACACAGATGCCATAGCTGCATGAAAGATGGTATTTTCTTTTTGCATGTAAGGGGATTAAGAAATGATAGCTAAATATGTGTAAAGGTTACATATAAATTACATTCCAACTATGTCTTTCAATTAGTAGATAATCTGCAAAGCTTTGACTTAGAAAATATATATATTTATATATGCATATATATACTTATATATATTATTATATATAATATATAAATTGTATATATTATATATAATAATATATATAAGTATATATATGCATATATATACTTATATATATTATTATATATAATATATAAATTGTATATATTATATATAATAATATATATAAGTATATATATGCATATATATACTTATATATATTATTATATATAATATATAAATTGTATATATTATATATAATAATATATATAAGTATATATATGCATATATATACTTATATATATTATTATATATAATATATACAATTTATATATAATAAAAAAAACCAAACCTACAGGAATGCAAAAAAAAAAAAAACAAAAACAAAAAAAAAAAAAAAACACAACCAAAATGAAAAAACCCCGAACCACCAAAAAAGACACAAACTGAAACAAAACTGAAAAACCTCGAAGTTGATGGACTAATGATTTGTATTATAACTGCCAAGTAGCAAGAACAGTGTTTAAAAAAGTGGAAAAGTGTGGGTCACTTAATGAAGTTAGACTCTTGATTTCAAGCCAACTGTACCTTGTCCATAGTTTATTTTAAAGTCGAATACATTTTTAAAATAGTACTATTTTCATATTAATACTTAAGTATTAAGCCTAGAACAGCAGGATTCTTAAATCAGAACTTAACATTTTAAACTTAAATGTAAAAAGCCTTTTACATTCAAATGTGACACGTACATACAAATTTCTGTCCATGTCTTTCTAGTAGAACAACAAATATTTTTTGTGTCTTGCCAACAAGCCTATTAAGAATTTTGTGGATTACTTTTAATGCATCATTCAGTAAATTTTTAACCAGTTTTTCACGATCAGAAGAGCTTCTAACTGAATAGTTATGTCTTAAGAACATCACTGCCAACGATGTTCAGAAATTACCTCACTTAATAATGTAACCAAACTTTAATCCCTTATAAAACGGTTTTCCTATTTTCTGTGTTTGATCTTGATCCAGCTACTTAATGCATTCTTTTTTAATGAACTAAGATTGTAAGCTCTTCGGAGCAAGGAGTTACATACCATACCAGAGATGTGCTGTCTACATCGCAAGTATAAACGTAGACTACTAAATAGTACAGACTGTGATTAATGTATCCTGCTTGGAAGAATGGATGGATGGACAGCAGCATGCATTTCTGAAACACCTGAAAAATGTTTTTCTTTGGACTCTGTGATGGGAAGAGTGTCTGTTTTCTCTTTGGTTTGTGTTTCCTTTGTTTCTCCTACTAATGTGCCTCTTTCTTCATTCCACCTGCTTTGGAGTTGCTTTTTTTCTCCATTCATCACCTGCCTTTGGACAGCAGAGCAGATTTCGAAAACACAAAGGTAAAAAGCTGAAAAGCCAATTTTTTTGAGCAGTATTTCAAGTCTGCCCAGTGTAAGCTAGCGTTTTCAGGTTCTGTTTTTTTGTATTTCACATGCCCCTCATTTTACTTGCAATTGTACAGTACATAAACAAGAGGATCTCTTATTACTGAAAATGTCTTACGTGGGATAAACAAAGTTGAGGTTATAAAAAAACTAAAGAAAATAAATTTGCATCATTGTTTCTTGTGTGAAATGTCTCTGTCCCTTATGGATGGGCTGTGCTTTGATTCTGCTCTGCATTTAGGGCAAAGATGAGTTAACTCTCACGGCTTCAGCTGTGCATGGAGTTGGTCTCTAAATGCAGCTGTACAGATGACCTCATCTGAATCACTTTTTCCTAAAAGTA